>VUYV01000031.1:221586-311061 GCA_008711295.1 Anarhynchus alexandrinus | reverse complement strand
GCATTGTAATTCCTAAATCCCTGTCCTTGGGGTTTCCTCTTTCACTATGTAGACACATGGTACATGAATATTTTCAAGAGTCTAACTAGACACATCCTACCATTTCAAACATCAACAACAAAAAAAGATATCTCCCACCACCGTTATTACTAATTTTTAGTTAGGAAAAGTATATGATTTAGCTCCCAATGCTGCTAGTAGTATCAGCGGTTTAATCAAACTCCTTGTGTTACTTACTAGACTAAAGAACACGGTATTCAGTTTTACTCTGTTTGTGACACAGGAAAATAGTTTATTTAATCATTGCACCAGGAAGTGTAGCACACTGGGAAGGTAAGCTTGCAAGAGATAGTAAAGACTTTCCTGCATCTCTGCAAAAATGTAGTGCTTGATGATGCTCCACAGAGACCTTTAATATGGACATAAAGTGCTAAAAGTGCTGAATAAATCTAAACATACCAAAGGACTGACAAGAAGGTCCTAAACGAATTGGGGATTTAACTTGCATTTATACTCCAGTATTCTGCAAACACCGGCTTACTGATCTTGAAAACTAAGGTCTTCTTGGAGAAAAAGAGGAATGTGACCCAATATCTATGCAACAGGACTATTTTCTTTCTGATAAATAAATCTCTTCAGTTGTTAAAAACTGTAATTAAAATAAAGTATGTTTATGTTAAATTCAAAAAAGTGAAATGACAGCAGAGTACTGCTGTGTTTTGCCAGATTTAAGCAAAAGCTGCATGTTTATGGTTAATTTTTGTCTTCTTAAGTTACAATAAAAATGTTTTGGCAACTTGACCATCCTTGTTTTCAGTTTCTATCTTGTCATCAGAAATACTACATTATCATAAAGTCATAGAATGGTTTAGGTTGGACGGGACCTTAAAGATCATCTAGTTCCAACCTCCCTGCATTCTTAAACCATTCTCCTGCCATTCCTCTTGTAAACTAAACTTATTGGGCAATTTTGTTTTGTTACCTTGTCTTTTTAACCCTCTAGATGCAACCTAGGTCACGCTAAATCCTCTTGAGTAAGCAGCTTCTAGCTTTCTGCTGCAGTCCCCAGGAAACTGAGAATATGAAGCTGCCACGAATGCAGAATAGATTTGTTTTGTAAGGCAGGTCTCATGAGACAAATTTCCAAAGTGGGATGAGAAACCATTTTGGAGCACTTATCCATCCACTAAAAACTTGCTCTTAATTAATATTTTCTGTTATTTCACACATATTTCAAACAAGGAAAATATTACACCTACCCGTAAGATTTTAGGCTGGCTCTTCAGGCCTCTGTGTGCACCAAGAAACACTTCTACTAAGCACAAAACTGACTTGAATTCTTTGTGCTAGGGATACCTGCAAAAATGCTGACTTAGGATCATGCCACCCATTTGCTTCTGCATTCTTATACACTAGAATTATCCTTCTGAATAATATTAAATTCCTCAACTCATCCCAACTTTCGGGGGGTTTATCCTTGCTAAATTTTTATAGTAATATAATTAAAATATAAATTTAGATAGGCTGTGTGATATGTCTTTAATTTAAGAATATGATCTGGAGTTAGGCTGTACTTAAGTCTCAGCTATCATGAACTAATTTTCATGACAGCTGAGACTTAAGTACAGCCTAAATCCAGAAGAGAGAGAGATGGAACAATTTGTGAGAAGCAGGAGAAAGCAGGACACGAAACAAAAATTAAAGAAAGAGTGCTGAAGAGAAAGAGGGGCAGGAGTAAGAAATAGGAAAGCCCAGAGAGGAGAGTAAAAGAGGAAGTAAGAAGAGAAAGAATAAACATCATGGATGAAAGTGTAAGGGTAGAAGGGGGGAGCAAGCATAACTAGGGCCAACAAAGAGATGTTAAGTGATACAAAGAATGAAATTAGGGATGAAAAAGAAGCAAAAGATGTCAGGCGATTGAGAGGAACAATGTTATAAAGAAGAAAAAAGAGGGAGAAGAACTGAAAAGGAAAAATAAGGAAGGACGACTGCCAGGCAGTTATCAAGCAAGAGAGTTTAGAAGCGGTAACAGAATTGCTCAATTTTGGCAAATGCAATACAGCAGTGCACATGTGCACGAGTGTTTGACAGCAAGGATGAAATAAAGTAGTGGATACACTTGGCTTGTACCATAGGTCTGCTTAAATGTTTCAGAGGTTTTCAAAATGAGAGAAAGAAGGCGGAGTACACAGGAAATCATATACAGAGTTCTAGATGCAAGTGCTGGAAGACCCTGCTTAGCCCTGGGCAGCCCTCCTACCACCTGGGGCTGCTGGACATTTCCAGCAGGTGAGATTAGGGGCCTCCCCATCATTTAATGTTCACTCACTGAAGAAATCTGGGGGAGGGGAATAAAGAAAGCAGAAAAATGCAAAATAAACATATCAGAAGCCTGTCTTCGCAGTTCTTACATCATTTAATTAGAACAACAGTATTTCTGCGGATGAGGGCAGAAAGGGACGCTGGCCTGGGAATGGGCAGCTGTGAACACTTTTCAGAGCACCCATTTAGAAAAGGTCATGCCTCAGTGGGCCCTGTGTTTCCTGATGGTCGGTTTCAATGTTTCTCTGTGGTTACCACAGTGACATAATTGTTTTGTTGTGGTTCACTAGGGAAAGAAGTGACTTGCTCTCAGTAAATCCAAATTATTCACCTTTTATTCTTTTGTTTGATAACATCATCTTTTTCCTTAGATTTTTCGAAAGTTGTCTGAAATTAAATTGAAGACATAAATATTTCATGAACGTTTTAATTTAATTCTGCAAAGGAATACAGTAAGCAAGAACGCCAAAAATGTGTCTTAGACAACACCTTTAGGTTACTTTTCAAGAATATGGGGGAAATTCACAACTCAATTATTATGAATTGGTTTGCAACAGATATTTTCAGATTTTTACTATGCAAAGTAGAGTTCCGTCCTCTTTATGTTAGGAATAGATCTTTAAGATGAGCTTTTAATCTATTCTACGACTGCATATTTCCCTCCTCTCTTTTTAAACCATTTTGCCAGCCCTTTGTTTTCTACAGTATCAGTTTTAATTTTTCAGCCTCTAAAGTTCAGAGCTGTCATAAAGCTCTAGATATCTCCACCCTTTCTTACCTAGAAGTTCAGGGCAGTATGCTAACAGCCAGCTGGTTGTCCACTCAAGCTAGAAGGGCTCCAATGAGCCATATGTTAAGTCTCGTTGACTGGATTTATGTATGGCACTATATAGATACAGATCTCTAACCAATAAAACAATCTGATTTCAAATTGCAGTCATCAGAAAACAAAGAAGCGGTCACGTCTTTTAGCAGTACACCATCTCTCTTCTGCTTTTTGCAGTTAGTGTTGCTCACTGTACAGTAGTTAGGTAAACAATTTCTGATATGAGAAGCAATAAGAATGGGGAGAAAAGACTTCTGTGTGAAATCTTCATTTTTTTTTTAGCAAAAATCTCAGAAAGTTGTGACTTCCATAGCACACTGAGACTTTGGGATCATTTCATCTCCTTTTTTCCTTCTTTCTTCTCCTTGCTTTTTTACAATTAAAAAGCAAATGCTGGCACAGGTACTTTCCCAATCACTGCAACCTACATTATTTTAACACTTCTGCTTCATTGACAAGTTAATACAGCAGCTATTATACATATATATATACACATATATATACAGACTGTGGTGGGGTGCAAAATGCTGTGGTCCTTGTTTGATTGAATTACTTCAGCAGAAGTCCTTAAAATTGACAAGTTGGACCAGCAGAACCGCATTTTTCTCAGTAGAGCTCACATAACCCATTTATCACGTTGGTATAGTGTGATGTCTTCAATGCACCAGCATTTATACCAAGAGTGTTTTGCTACTACAATACCCAACTATGCTGGCATGGTAAAGCACTACTAAAATTTAAAATATTTAAGATTCTGAATGCATACTATTTCTCAACCTTGAAAAAACCTTATGCAGACAGAAAAGTACACTCCATTGTGAGCAACTTAAGCAAGAGGCATGTTTCCCCATTTTTTTTTTCTATTTGTTATCCTCAGCTTAGTTTACAGAATTTTTATTTGTGGTAGTTCCTTATTAACATTATTATTATTATTATTGTTGTTGTTGTTGTTGTTATTCATATTCATGGTCATATTTTAAAGGCAGATTTGTTTTTATAAAGGAGATTTCTGTCAAAGAGACTTTATCAACAAAAGGATTAGCTTCTTTTTCTTCGTGCTTTGAAACAAAGTTGGCTTTGAAAAAGTCTTATCACTTTACTAAAGATGATGTTGCATACTGTTAAGTCACAATCTGATTACTCAAAGCAGGTTAATTAATCTTCAAATTCATATTTAATCACACATCCCATGTGTTTCAGCACAGCCCAAGCATTAAGTATATTAGTCATTACTTTTCAGTAGAAGGTGAAAGGAACAGCGTATAAGATTTGAGAAGTATGAATTTTAATCAAAAGTACATTAAAAGTATATCATTTGGGATCTGCAAGGATGGACCTCCCGGTGACTGGCTTTGTTACAGATCAGTGCGGCTGAATGTTATTATTACTCGACAGCGTCTCTGTATCCGATGTGAAAGAGTTACTGGTCACCGGTCAGGCTGAGCTGGCAAGTCTCTACAGAGTAATTCACACCGAGTGCCACAAATCTGCAATTTACTTGAGCAATTCAGTCCACAGGCCAAAGATCAAACTAACAGCGGAGGGGTGAGACACATAGGCAGGACAATATGTGCTGCCTTTCCTTATGATGTGTTTTCTCTTTCAGAGCTAATAACTTGGGATTTTTTGGGAAAATTCACACTGAAAAATTTTCAGGGAACTTAAGTGAGATATGGGATATCTCTGTTCATTTCACTTTAGCAAAGTACATTCAATTTGATGTCCATTACCAATATATCCATTTACTTAACTCGCTTGCTTTAAATGGGGACATTTCTATTAATGCCTGCTCTTTTATTGCCTATGATCTTTCTACTATTTTAAATAGATACTATATTATTTTTAAAAGAACCAATTTATAAACTCTGGATTTGGCCAGAGCAACTGTTAAAAAGCATGTGTTTGTTTTAAAAAGTCAGTTATAAAGTACTTTATTTCCCTTTACCATCTCTTTATAAGTGTAGCAATTTTCTCTGACACTTTTTTAACAAAATAACAGGAATTTTTGATTTTCAGCTTGATGACCTCCTTTATAAAAGTTAGCTTTTAATTACTCCATATTTTAGTGAAATAACCTCATAACATTTTCCATAGCAATATACTATGACGTAATTGCTTTTGAATTATGATCAGTGCAAGAGACTATGAATGAGAAAAGCCTCACAAGCAAATTAAAGCAATAGCTAAACACATTTTCTTTGTGTGAATATAGTCTATTTCAAAATGTTTCTACGTGCAAGTTTTCCTTTAAAGAGCATTGTACTACAAATGTGTGACATCAGTGGTGGAAGATGTGCCATGAAGAGAGAGCCATGAAGTCATTTAAATTGACCATTTCTTAACACAGCTCTTCCTTTAACATGTGAAAGAAATTATCTCTTGCCATTGCCAACTGGAAAAGTTAATTAGGTTCTCATCCACCTGTAAAGCCAATTAGGTTATTGGTTATAAATAAGGCACCTGACAAACATAAGGCTTCTTCCCCCTCAAGACTGACTTTACAGATTGATGCTGTGCTTCAGAATGTTGTTATTCACAAATGCCTATTAAAACAGGTTGTTTAGTTTCAGCTCTTGGAGATTTCACAAGCCATCTGATAACTGGTATGTATTATTTAGAAGATAATATTAATGATTTGGGTTATATTGTACTATTCCTTTTGCTTAGTGGGAAGTCTGAGGTCTTTCTGTTGTAATATCGTGTCTAAAAGTCTGCTAGGAACCTCCTGTATTTTACATGTACACTGCAAAGAACCTGAAAACTGTTTGATGCGCACCTAAAATAAACAAAAAAGTACTGAATCCCATTGTTGACTTCCCACCATTGCTTCAAGAAGAAATCGGCTCTTTCAGAGTACAAACTCAGAATGCTTTTAGTATTAAAGCTACTTAAGTTGGAAAAGGAACTACTATTACATAGATATGATGTTTCCTTAAAAACAAAGAGAAAGATTAAAACAAAAAAAACCCCTTATGTTATGGCAAAAGAGAATTCAGCTAGTAATTATTAATTATAAAGCCACTCTAAATCTTGAAGCTCATTATTCTGCTGAATTTAAAGGGACTATCCTCAGAAAGGTATAATGGAAGAAAAACTTGACACAAAGAGGACAGTCTTTGAGAAGGAGAAATTAAAGAGAAGTCATCAAAAAGTTTTCGGTTTCAGCTTGTGCTGCTTATATAACAGGATATACTTGTCATGCAACATAATTTTTTTTGCAGAATGCTCTTTTACAATTTTAAAGAAGCAGGGAATACTAATCCCATATGACAATTAACAGGCATAACCAATGTGTTAGCTGTCACAATATTTTTTCTAATACAGAGCCTTCATTTCATTTCTTTGCCTTCTGTCTAATCATGTATTTTCAGGCATAAGTACTAGAAAATCTGGATTTTAAAAGCTAACATCTTTTTGTGAATACTGAGATCAAATTATCAAATAAATTGAGCAGATGCACAAGATCACATACATAAATCTTGGACATTAGTTGGAAACTTTTTTGGAAGTGGGTTATTTAACTGCTTATGGAAAGACTTCTTCCCCCTTGTTCTAAAATATCTGGTGCTGTCCCCAGAGGAGCAAGTATGAACTTGTCAAGGCAATGGTATAATTTAATTAGGTATTGATCTGGATGATCACGTAGTATGGTCACTTGCTATCCTTCCTCCTTGGAAGGAATTTAACCTGCTTGATAAATACTGTTCTCTGTGACTGCTTGAAAATCTCTTCTGTGAAAATGTTCAGCTTTCCAAAGTTGAATTGGGCATGAGTCACAAAGCACCCAAATCTTTCTTCACTCCTATCAAAGCACTATACAGCAGGTGTAATTGAATTTTTTGTATCTGAATCTCCTTGCGGCACAAGAATCAAATCTCTGGGATCTAGAGGGAACTCAGGCATGACCAGTGTGGAAAGAACAGTTTAACACTGACTCTGAGAAGGTGACCTCTAAAGTTAGGTAGGAAATTTTACTGCAGCAATAAAATCCTTTGTAAGTGGGATCCATTAAGTATGCAAAGCATAGAGGTGTTCAACATCTGGCAGAATTAGACCTTAGTTTTATGATCTGTCCTTTTTATTTCTACAGGGTAAATGGGCATTTTTGTTTACAAACCAAAAGCTGGATGTATCTAGGGCAGCTAAGTACGACTTCAAAAGCCAACATGATCCACTTTGGTGACCCCCATGAGTTGCCAAAGAATTTTTTTTCTAGGAGCTGGATGTTAAATTTTTCCTCTGCATTTAAATTGTGTATTTATTGACCTTACAGTAGCATCCCACAGACCTCAGCTGGAAGCTGTTCTAGCCTTGTGTGGCTGTGTTCAGGAAACGCTTGACAGGACTGAAGTTGGGCTCAGCTGAAGGAAATAACTAGTTGTTACTAAGTTTGGTTTGATTCAGGGTAAAAGGATGATTTTGGTCTAGAAAAGGTACTTGTAAGAGAAGAGATCAACGCTGTACAGTGTTTACACAGTTTTTATGAATGTCTTTAGTTGCTGTAGTGCAATACAGGATAACTTAGGTAACAACTAAGATGATTGAGGGATTAGAGCATCTCCCTTATGAGGAAAGGCTGAGAGAGCTGGGACTCTTTAGCCTGGAGAAGAGAAGGATGAGGGGAGATCTTATTATTGTATATAAGTATCTAAAGGGTGGGTTGAAGGAGGACGGAGCCAGACTCTTTTCAGTGGTTCCCCATGACAGGACGAGGAGCAATTGGCACGAGTTGGAACATAGGAAGTTCCGTTCAAATACACGGAAAAACTTCTTTACGGTTAGGGTGACAGAGCACTGGCACAGGCTGCCCAGGGAGGTTGTGGAGTCCCTTCTCTGGAGATTTTCAAGACCCTCCTGGAGGCAGTCCTGAGTAATGTGCTCTAGGCAATCCTGCTTTGGCAGGGGAGTTGGACTAGATGATCTCTAGAGGTCCCTTCCAACTCTGAAAATTCCATGATTCCATGGTTTCCAACAAAGGAAGTTAGGTGCGATGCTTCAGAAAACATATTCATTCTCAGTTCTTTTAAGTTATCGTGAACATCTATTTGCATTTACAAATACGAAGTGAAGATGGTGCTTAGGGACATGGTTTCGTGGTGGTTTTGGCAGTGTTAGGTTGATGGTTGGACTTGATGATCTTAAAGGTCCCTTCCAACTTAGGCAATTCTAGGATTCTATGATTCTATGTCTATTAAACTACATGAAAACAACTGAGTCTTGGCAGTTGAAGTGAAACATCTCAAGGTTTTTGAATAGTTACAATAGAAATACCGGTACCAGCACAGCCAACATGTAAACATTGGCTATGAGGGTAACCGCAGGCTTCCTCTTCCATTGTGTAGTTCTAGCACACAGGTCTATTTTTCAACATCATCAGTGTAACCCAGCCAGACAATCAGTCAAATATTTCCTTTGCAAAAGCATTTTCATTCTGTTCCTCCTCCTGCTATCAAATGAACAAACAAGTTTATCTTGTTTATAGAGAATGAAGGTGCATTCTGTTCTGCTGGTTACCAAGACAAATGTGGGACAGAAGGATCCTTCAAAGCATCCCCTCTTTGGACAAAAGCCCAGGAATATGAGAACTGATCCTCGAGAGCACTGGTCAGATCTCAGCCCTCTGTGGTACTTAAAAGCCAAGATAACATTCCAGCCAACAGCTGTTACTCTAAGACCATATTTTGAATGAATAAGAGGAATAAACACCCCCACTTCCATCACTGCAAACTGACAGGAATATCGGCTTGGACTAAGCTGTTGCTATGCCATAAGGAGATTGCAGGTCAATGTCAGATATTAATTCTTGAATCTGTACATTTGAGGCAATGTTGTTACCTATATATTTATACCTGTATATAAAATCTGACATCAAGAAGTCCTTTTTATCCTTTCTAAACTCCTGATAACACTTCAGACAGGAGACTATAGTTGTACTATCCAAATAAAAGCACCATTACTTGTATATTATACTTTTTGCATTCCCAGATCACCACAAATGTTAAAATGAATCTAAGAGTTCTTAGGCAAAAGCAATCTGATAACATCCTGATATCTTGCAGAGCTATTTACATACCTTCTCTTTCTGATGCCAAAGGTTTTAATATCTTCTTTCATTAAGATTAACAAATTTAAGGTGTACAGCCTCATTCCCTCCCCACCAAATGCTGACTTAAGAGTTTAGTTCCATAGGCAACACAAATGATGCACACTTGCTCTGTGATGCTCTATTGGTAAAGGAAGTGGTAAAAGTAAATAATTTATATCAATATCTGCCTTTGTAAAGCTGTACATAAAGGTGTCATTATTTAAGAACTCTACATTGATCAGGGCTTATTAAATACAAGAACATTTTTAATCACTGATCTCAGCCTTTCTAATCAGTTTCAAGTGATTCAAATTGCTCCAACTAGAAGTGTACACAGAGGAGAGTACTTCAAATTTTGAAGAATGTACTCCAGACCATAGGCTTTATATAAGTGTTTCTCAAAAGGCCACCTTGCCCTTTTTCAAGATAAGGGTAATAAATATACAATTGCTAACAAAATATTACTTGGAACATGCTCCTCCTCTGTGCTAGGTCACCCCTAAACAAAGGGTGTGTTAACATCACCCAACAGTGTGCTCTTTTTGTAGTGTGGTTAGTAAAAGGGTCTCTCTTCCTGCAAGAAAAAAAGAAAAAGAGAAAGAATCACTGAAATCTTTTTCTGCTCCCAGAATTTTAACCTCCAGTTAAATTTCTGCTAATTAGTTTAATGATCCTTACAGTATGAATACTGTAACAGATAACTGAGCAAATTTTGTCCTTTCTTTTTCACATCTGCTTTTGCTTACCTTTACCCATAAGCTTTCCACTATGTTATGGAAGACCTTTGAGAAGCCCTTTGTAGTTCAGTTACACATCCTGTAGATGAATTGCTAGGAAAACATTGCTGGCATGCAAGTTCTGGCCGTCCATAAAGGAAATAAGATGCAAATTTAAAAATAGCATATATAATGAGAAAATAAATTCTTAATCAGCAGTTTAGTACAACAGAGAAATGCTTACTAAGCTAAAGATCCATAGAAGGATCATTCAGGTCATACAGGCACTCAGCCAAAGCATAGTCTCCCATTTTATCATAATTGCATACTAAATGAGACCATTATTCAAGGAGAACACAGTCTTTAATTGATATCTAACCATTAATGTAAGACAAGAAAATACTTTCTTGATTTCAAGAAATACAATTGAACTCATCAGATAAATAAATTAAGCAGATCCACATCTGAGCTAAGCTGCTGAGTTCCATCTTGTCTAATACTGGAACTGATCCAGTGCTATTTGCACCACTTGTGAATTACAAGAAATGCTGTAAGGGTATAAGCATTTTACAAGATCATTTCCACAAAATAGATATCTTCCTTGTTCCCCAAAAACACCAAACAGGTAGGACAAAAATGTGTTAGTCAGGCTCTGGAAGAGTATTAGATGCTTTGGTCTTCTCTTTGTCCTTTGTGTGTTACTAGCAAAGACATCTGTTTCAAGAGATGAGCGACTTAACGAAAGTCTTATTTTTGCCGCAGAGCTACATTATTGATTGCTTTCCTGTTCTCAGGACTAGAGAATGCTGTTATTTAGGAATTTTCTGAGAAAATACTGAAGATGTGAAAATGTGAAATTGAAAAGCACCACAAACCAAAACCCAGTGCTCACCTAGCAAAAGTATGTTGAGGGTTATTTAACTGACAAACATATTATTTTAAATTTTTCTTCTGACACATTGAGTTAGCCCCTTCTGCTTCAAGAGAATGTGGATATTAGTGTTGGCTGTCATAGAGGAGAGAACATTGGCACCACTGTAGTAGAGGATAAGAATGAAAAAAAAAAAAGCTGGTGTATGTCTTAGGGTGTATTCCAATCTACGCAGGTTCCTCCGATGAGTGCATCGCTTACTCATACATCTCCTCTCTCTGAGGGAAGAACAACATGCAATTTAGTGTTTTGTCCTTAGGAGTTCTGCTTTGGGGTGTTCGGTTCAGTGGGGGTGGTTGTTGTTTTGTGGTTTTGGGGGACAAGGTTTTCCTTTACCGTGTTTTTCTCCCTGTTTTTTTTTTTTTTTTTTTTTTTTCTGACATCCTTCATTTAGTCATGCAACAGTTGAGGAAATGCATCTTTCCTCCTTGTGAGTGGCTTTGCAGCATAGAAGGCAAGCAAGCGTAATCGAGTGGTTAATGGGCAGGGATGTGGAAAGGAGGGACCACAGAATGGCTGAAACCCCGCAAGCTGCCTCCTCTTCCATCAGTCCCACTCTACTATAGCGTGGGAATGTTAGAAGCAGCAGATCAAAGAAATGAGCGTTCCCTTAGAACAGACATTGATAATGTTTGATACATCTTTCATTCCCAGAGGGGGTAATTCCTCCTTTGAAACTCCTGAAATTGGATCACTCATTCTCGCACCATTATGATTTCTTCAGTGCTTTGCATGAAGCTTTTATTTTTTTCATTTTCTGGAAGCCTTGGTTGGCATATACTTTTCCTGGAATGTTTGGTGTTTACCCGTCTGCTTTCTTTCTTTGTAACTTCCTCTGGCATTGCTGAGAGAGAAATCTGAGTGCTCACATAAATGAAGCCGAATATAGTTCCAAAACATACAACCCAACAAACTGTAAAGTGATATATATGCAAATGAATTAAAATAATTCAGCATAAAATATCCCCTGTTTTAAATAACACTGAAGCTAGTGCACAATTAAGTCTGCTGCAAAAAGCAGCACGGATATAGCCGTGTAACTGTATTCTATTTGGTTGGGGGTTTTGGAGGTGGTTTGTGGGTTTCTCTTTAATAATTTAGGGTCGCCTTTTTCATACTGTAAGGTAAATTCCACTCTTGGCAATGGAGAAGCATGGTTGGTTTCCATGTTCTTTACATTTAAACAGCAAAATCTCTAGTTATAATCACAATTCTAAATGTGTCAGCAGACATTAGAAGTAGACAATTTTACCTGTGAGGGTAAAATATAAGGAAATTCAAGAGAAAATATGTTATAAAATACACTAAGAGCAATAAAAAAAGTATAGTCATCCAGATTCTTAGTATAAATCAGCATAACTTCATTATTTGCAACAGTGCTGGATCAGGGCAGCTCACTCCATAGTATGAGATCTAAAATGTGGGTTGAGAGTAAACTTGGGCTCCTGTTGGGTCCGAGCTTTCCAGAATGTGTTTTCTAATGTGAGAAGGGAGTAAGACTGCTTTAAACAGTTGTTGATATGTACACTTTAAAGAAAGGAAAACACACTATTGTCTTGGACTGAGACTTCTAAGAGATATTATGCATAAATAACTAAAGGGGGCAGGAGGGGGGAAGGCATCCAAATTACAGGAAATCGTGTCTTCTGCAAGGTCTCGTCAATCCGATGAGAAATGTAAAATATAATGTGCTAGACCTTGATTCCCAAATTCTGTGAATGTCAACATAAAATTATGCAGCATTATTGGTCTCAAGGGTTTCGCTGAGGAGGATAAATTAATTTTTGCAAACACAACAGTAAAATGTAAATGTTCTGAAGAAGGTCTTGCAATACCTAGAAACTAGCTTGATGTTTGGGGTTGGTTTTTTTTTTCTGGGACTATATAATTTTACTGTTTGCAAGTGAATTTTCATTTTTGGTAGATAAATAACTGCCCACCAGTCATATTCAGACAGGAGAGAAATCACAAATTTTATTTTGCGTTCTTTGATCTGAGGTCTGGCTCAAGGCTGCTCTGATCCTATCCTAGTCCAGTTCATTTGACAACCAGCTTCAGCGAGCCCATTCTGAAGCCGAGGACAGCTACAATTCAGTGATCCGGTCACATCAAAGGATCTCCACAAGCCAGAACTGGAAGTCCACGGCATAGCAGTGACTGTGCTGCCTTAGCAGGCTTCTAAACTGTGGGAAAAGCCTACAAACAGAATAAACAATCTTCTGTTTTCCACCTGCCAGTATGTAGATAAATAATTAATCTCGGGAGAAAAAGAAAAATAGTTTGTGATCTGAAATATATGTTGCAGAGAAATGCTTTTCAGTCCATGGACCATTTCAAAGGCATCTGTGAAAGGCGACTGCTTGACAGTAGGCTTAAATTTGCTGTAAATGATTTACACCTTCACTAGTTAGGACTCTGCAAACCAATAACTGTTGAACACTTCCATGGAGAGATTTTGTGATGTGGGGAAGGGGCGATCTGGAGGAAACTTCTTGGTCCTAGATCAAAACAGATATCACTCTGCAGAACATAGTTGTTGCTGGCATGTGATTTGGGCTGTAGATACACAAGCAGATGTGCTTATTTGAACAACTATGGCAGAGCAGTTTGAAAAAAATTAGCCTAAAAGTTTGAGAATATTGCAGATATTCATCTCTTGAGAAATAAGGAGAGAAAAAAGGAGCAATATATTTTCAATGAGCAATATATTTTTCTTTAGGTTATTTTTTATTTATTCCCTCCCTTCTCAGCAGAAGCAAACAATTTGTTCTCTAGAGCTCTGAAAGGTTAGTCACTTGGAAGAAAATAAGGATGTGAAGAACAGCTAAATAAAAAGAGCTAAAAAGGTCAAATGCCTGGGGATAAAGCAAAATAACAAAGCAAATACTTCTGTGTTTTTCAAATTGCTGGGTATTGTGTCTTTGTGAAGACAAGTGAGCATATTAGTTTAAATAATACGTTACCTTTTGCATAAGGGGGATCATCACTGGATGCAAAGAAAAAAAAATCAATTCAGAAGTGGTGGAAGACTATGACCAATATTCAGCTTTTTAGCGAGCCACTACAGTACAACAGACAGCGAGCTCCTCTGCCTTCAGAACGCACACTCCTGTGCATGCCCAGCAACAGGCAAGCACCGCCTAAACTCTTTTCGGAGTTGCCAAGCCACGACAGTCAGTTCTGCATGAGAGGACACTCAGCAGATTTATGGTAGAGTATATTCAAAGGTTATTATACCACCCCATTCCGTACCATCTCGC
This sequence comes from Anarhynchus alexandrinus, assembly GCA_008711295.1. Classification (NCBI taxonomy): domain Eukaryota; kingdom Metazoa; phylum Chordata; class Aves; order Charadriiformes; family Charadriidae; genus Anarhynchus; species Anarhynchus alexandrinus. The sequence goes on along the minus strand of VUYV01000031.1, from coordinate 296,921 downwards.
TGGGCTAGGAAAAGTAATTGGTTCATTACAGGTGCAAACTTGTTTTCAAAAAATGTTGTTTCCCTCCATGGCAGCCTTGTCTAGGTCTTTCTCGAGACATTAAAAGGAGTGATTTTCAAAACTTGCTCAGAAGTCCCTAGGGTGGATTTGCATCTGGACGTTGCAAGCATATCAGCTGGAGACGTTCAAGTCATAATATTTCACCTATAACTTAGGGGCAGGGGGCAAATGAAGACTTTTTCAAGGTTTATAATAAAATTCCTGAGAACTAGTCTCAAATTTCTCTTTTCAGTGTATTAATGTAGTCGCTTAAGCTTTTCCTACTGCTGGAGACAGAAAATCAGTATGTATTTCACACATTTTGGATACAGGGCCCAAGAATGAAACAGTATTTTGAAAGTCTGCATGATTAGTTTCGAAAGCTGACTTTCAAGTTTCTGTAGCAAAAAAATGCTTAGTGTTAGAGCCTTCCGATTTGCAGTATGCGCTTGCTGTTTGTATTGAAAAGTCTGGAGATTTTTTTTTATTAGAAGGGTTTTTTTTTTAACTACTTTCTGCTAATTTGTTTTGTGCTGCTGTCAGTCTTCATGACTCCCGTGCCCAAACAACATAAAAATTTGGAGAAACTGGTTTGCAGAAGTGCAAATTTGACCTTCGTGTTCTGCTATTCTTTTAGTATTTTCTAATCTACAATTAAATGTTTGGAAGAGACTGCCTTAGTGGTAAATACAAATTTAATGAAACACCTTCTAAATCAGGTTCTGATTACACACTCTGATCTGCTTTCTAAGGCACGTTCCTGCCACACATTTTAGTCTGCTTTCATTCACTTGATTCACTTGAACCAGTTAGCGTTCCTGCAATCCGCGCCAATCCCAAGACAGGCAGAAAGAGAATGGGGTTTTGGCTGCAGGCCACTACGTGGCTGACAATGAAGCCATTTAAAGAGAAAAAGGTTTTTTCACATAGTACACTTTGTGATGGAAACCAGATTTATTGCTTAAATGACCTGACCCTTTCCACAGTTGGGCCCAATTTCGTTAATTTTGTGAAGGCTTGTACATCCTAGGGCAGCATGTCCTGTTGATACAGTAAATGATCTGTCCTACATTTTAGATGTATCAGAGCAACATTTAATTAAAATGCATACATTCTGTATAATGTAACATCAGAGCTGAGGCCAATTCTGGCTCCCAAGAAAATTATCTACGCTAACCAAAAGTTATTTTCCCTCTACACTGTGTAACTGTTTCTTTTATGAAACTTACTAAAACCATTTTAAGCTTTGATATTCTGCAGCTTTTTGGCTGATGTTTTCATCAGACGTTATTCGTCCTCCTAAGGAATATGTTCTTTTTTCAGAACAGATACAGACACTACTCGGTAATTTATTCCTGTTTAAAATTAAATGCATTTAAAGGGTATCAAATTGGCAGAGCTGGAGATGATAGTCTTCTGTGCACTTTACCCACAGGACAGAAAAGGCACAAACTGTACTACCGTCAGCTTTTCTTTATTAACTTAAGATAGCACCTGTAAGTGGGATGGTGGTTTGTTCATTATATTCTTTTATATAGGTACATATAAAAGTCCTTGTGTACCCCTTTTCTGGAATTTTGGCTGGTGTCCTCTCCTCTTGCCATCAGTTTTAATGGCGTATTGCTATGAATATCCTTATACCTACTCTGGCTGTGGGAGTTTATCAGACAGCTTGGGTTTTGTATGGGTAAGAAACTAATCCCAGAGGATGATTCCTTTCATTCTCCTGTGGGCAAGCACAATGGAAAGGATACTGGGAAACTGATTTCAAACAAGTTGGTAAGGAAATTTGATGCTGTTCTGGGAGGCAATGGTTCTACAATGAGGACCGAGAGATTTTTGGAAGCAGTATAAGCAGAGTCCCTAAGACTACTTCAGAGACAAGAGCAGGTTTATGTCTGATTGAAAAAGCCACGCCCCTGAATTTTAAGACCATCTTATGAAGAACATCAAAACAGTCTTCATTTTAAAACCCAAAATACTATATTTTGCTTTGAAGATACGCATTTCTAGATTTTATTATTGTTGCTGTGAGGATAATGTTACAAATCTCCACATACGAACACAAAGACATGATTCATTTCTTCAGGCCGAAGGACACAATATTTTTGGTGGCAGAACTCAAATGTGCTACAAAGGTTTATGACTGCTGAAAGAAATTGGATTCAGGTTACCAAAGACCAAACTGCACGTCTAAGTGAACGTAATATACTGGTCTTATGGTTAGATACCCCACTTTCCTTTTCTAAGCCAAACCCATGCTTGTTCATTTGCTCTTTTACAATTACAGATAAAAAGCATTTAAAATGGGCAGCTGTGTACTGTAGAGCATCAGGCGCTTCTCAGACATTGCATGTGGGATAGATGCCATAACACACTTCATTTCTCTTTCAAGCACTGTTAGTGATAAAGCAGCTTCATAAGTTTACACTGGCATTTTCCACTGCCCTCTTCTCACATGCAGCCATGTCATATTATCACTTCCAGACGTGTGACAAATACATCTTGCCTATAATTAGTTTTCTCACTGCTGCCATTTCTAACAGATAGAGGGTTCCACAATAATTTTTCCATCATGATTAGAAACTTTCTCCTCATATCTGTTCCAAACTTGCATATGACCACCAAATGCTCATTTATCCTTAAGCCAGTATCGTTTTATAGCTCTTTCCCTTCTTTAGTGTTTAACCAGCAGATATATCTAGAGGGATTAAGTTTATTCCTCTTTGGCCTTCATTTTTTCTATGCTAAATTATCGCAGCTTCTTTTCTGTCCTATTATATATGAACAGACTGTGTATCCCTTCTGCTAACTGTCCTAATAGCCTTTCCCTGCTTGCGCTGACATTGCTTTAAACATTAATTCCCAAAAAGACAGACGGAGTTTCAGGTTAATATTTTTAATTTTGTCTTTACAACCTAAGTGAACTTTTGATGGGGTGCGCAAACTGAGAAGTGGACAGCACAGGATTAGCAGTCCTAAACTGGAGTTATTAATCAGTCAGATCTGAGAGAAGTTGAGGAGGGAACAGAGCAGCTCTCTAGACGCTGAGTAGGGAAAAAACAGGTAATGCTTCAGGTACTTCCCTTTTCTAAGGCTATAAGTCAACAAGGGCAGTAGAGCTTCTGCTAAACTGTGATCATGGAAAGAAGCTGTCGTGGGGGAGGGGGGCTAGTCTGAGAGGGAAGGTGGCTAAATGACCTGAAGCAGAGTTGGAAAATTGAACAAAGGTCACTTTCTGGTTTGAGGATTTTCCAGAGCTGAGCTATGACACCAGAAAAGATGACCCTCTTCCAGTGTCTGAAGTGAGGAAGTGACTCTAGAAGGATGACTGAGACACAGGAGACACATGTGAAGGGACAACATGGCTATGCAAAATAGCTTTTTGAGGTTTAACATACTTTTAAAAATCTAAGTACTCTCAAAATAACACATCTTGGGGGATGCCTGGTGGTGAGGAGGGCTGAAACTGAATGTAAATAGTTATTTGGTCTTGTTTTTTAATAAGTCAAAACGTGCTATAAATATTTTTCCTTAAGAATAACTCTGAAAAGAATCAAAACCTATTTGTTTTATTCTAGTCTTAGTCCATAGTCTAACTCAGGCTGTTAGCATTTATGCAACTTGCATTAGAAGCAATAATCTTTGTCTTAAAGGCCTTGTGGTCCCTGTTGAACTCTTCCATATAATGTGCCAAAGATGCGTTGCTGAGGAACGGCTGATGTAACCAGTCCATGTTGCTTTGTGATGGGGGAAAAGATCTTTGGAAGGACAAGCATTATATANAAAAAAAAAAAAAAACCACACAAAAAACAAACCCTTTTTAAGGATTATGCATATTTTGACCATTGAGAAATCTACCCTTTAATTATTGGTATGTGATAAATATTATAATCTTCTAGACTTAGCCTGTTCAATGGCTGTTTGCATTTCTGCCATCTATTTTGATTTATATTCCTATTACAAAAATGTCACAGAGAATTTATTGTAGAAATTACTAATTTTCTTCATTGTGACACCTGCTGCTTGTAAACTGAATGTTTTGAGTGCTTCAAGTAAATCTAGAGTTGCAACAGAGACAAACCCATTTTGTGTATTTGTATAGCCTTGTAGAAGACAGCGTTCATGTAAGTTTTTAAATGAAAACCAGCATCTAAAAAACAAAAACTGTGTGTAAAGTGGCTGGTTATACTGACCTAAATTAATCATTAATAACTCTCCAATTACAAAAATCATGCTGAATTATTCTCGGTCTTTTATAAGGCAAACTATCATGGCTGGGTCTTTGTCTTGGCTTAACTCTTCTGAGTGTCTCTGTGGGAGTTTTGTTCTATGGAGCAAAACAGAATTGTGAGCTGTAAGGAATTCACAGAGACAAATTCTAGTCCTCACAAGAGATAATAAATGGATAGAAAATGGGGCAAATAGCAAGAGATAAGCTTTTTAGTGGCTATCCTTCCGCCCTTTCTCCCCTCCAGCCATTCCCCCTGCCCCTTCCAGAAGGTCTTCAGATTTGGACTTTTTCATGGCATCACAAGTGAAGATGCAGCTTGAACTTCTGCAAATGCATTTGATATAGGTATGGTATGAAATTAGTTACAGTCTGGGAGCTTAAGAGCATATTGCAGCAGTGGTAATGCCTCTGTATTGAGGCATTACTGAATGAAAGTGGGAGCTCAGAAGTTGTGTTGGCTGAATTCTGGCGGGTGTTGGACCTGCCCATGAGCTGTGCAGGCATCTTGGGCACCTGTGTGATGTCAGCTCTTCCCCTCTCACAGCAGTGGATGCAGAACGCATGGGAGGTGTTTGAATATCCCTATGCCTGACAGTCTCTTCTTTCCCACAGTTCCAGTTGCAGTAGCAGTAAAAGGAAAAAAAAATTCAGTTAAAGTCTGTTCACGTTGACTGTCTCTGTGGAGTAGGAAGAGGCATCAGGCATATTTTCTGATCCTTACCTTTTAAGATAACATTGGCTGATGATTATTCTCTACCCACACTGCTGTTTGTGGTCTGAGAGCACTAACAGCCCTCCAACATTTTGACCTTTTCTACTTTTCATTTCTGAAGAGCTAAAAACAAATACTTCTTCTCTCATCTAAATAATTCTTTTCCAAGAATCTGTCATCTTTTTTTCCAAAGAAAATAAACTGTCGTTTTGCTTTATAAACCTCTTGGCATTCTGACTGTTCTCCTGGACACTCTATTTTTCTTTAAGAACAGATATCAAACTGGATGTCATCCTGGCCCAGTGAATTCCTACCTGTATCAACTGCAGTAAAAGAATAACCCTTTTATAATATGCTTATTAATATACCCCGAGTGTCATGTTGAGACTTGCCTTTTTTGCAACAACTTTAGCTGCTTGATTGATTGAATTTAGGTTCACTATGGCACCAAAATTATTTCCTGCCTTATGGCTCCCTGTCAATTATGTCTCTCCCCCTTCATCTGTGCTTCTGTCTCCTGAAACGTAGGTTTTTTGTCTCTTTTGGCTTCCACCTTTTATTTCCAGACTATCTGAGCTATCAGTACTATGTTGATCATCTTCTTTAGAGATACTACAAACCCCTTCCAACTGTTTGCCTGCTTGCTCTCTAAAAGTCTCTCTCTTTCATTATTGGAGTACTGAATAATGGTAGACATGAAAACCACACTCCCTCCTATGGTACATCTAAGGGCAAATCATCTTTGCTTTCCATTAGGATGAGACATGCAGTAACTTTGTCCAAATCTTTCTAATTGCTTATAAGAATGTCATGGAGAATTGTAAATATACTTGCCACAGCCAGGGTATAGCTACAGTTGCATTGACCATGATTAATTTCAGGTGGATCTTTTTACTTGGTCCCCTTCCACGGCAGGAAGGAGGAAGTATGACATTTCATTAAGACACAAAATATACAGAAATAGAAATAAATTCTGGTAACAGTTAACCAGAGGAAGGGGAGGGCAAAAATAATTTTGGCTTTGTCCTAGAAGCTGGTTTTTGTTGGGTATTTGTTTGGGTTTTTTTTAGAGAGGGAATGTGATACTTCAAGTAATGAAGAATTCATGGAAGAAAATCAGAATATTGTGGATAATTTACTCTTTATGCAAACATAGTACTAGTTCAATGTGAAATATTTCCTGTTTTCTTCTAGATTTGCCAATAAAGCTTGTGAATAATGAAAACACAAAAAGATATGCTTGCAGCAGAGAGGTTGCGACAAGCAATGTTTGCTTGTTCTGTGTGTAGGAATCACTTTTCCAGGGATTTCTTCTAAACAGTTCACTTGCTTTCTGGTTAGAGATATAAAAAGCAATTCTACGCTGCTTTTCTGAGACCTGTTATCTGAACAGATTCTTACTACTTTGGGGATATTAGTAGTTGAAGAGACCTTACCGAGTTTATATTGGAGGCCATCAGATGTGCATTGAAGGCTGTTTTGTTCTTATTCCTCAACAGTCAATCTAAACAATATTCACTGCAGTGGTGAATGGGGTTAGGGTCACTGTCTATAAAATCCTTAATATTTTTCTGTAAGAATTTGTACAAAATCAGCTGTAATTTTTGACATCCTAGCTGAAGCAAAAACATTGTGTTTTTACGGATTCTATCTCTCTGGCATGATTCTGACTGAAATTAAAATGTTCAAACTTATGTTTGAACAAAGAGGAACATGCTTGCTTATGAAATTAACGTGCTTAATTATGAAATTAAGTATGAATTATGAATTATAATTTACAAAACAACAGTTACTTGAATAATTCAAAATAATCATTCACAACTGCTCAAAATCCTTCAAATAAAAATTTAACTATTTTTTTACCTAATCCAGTTTTTTTAAAAAAGGAAAAAAGAAAAGCTTAAATAATTTAAACTTCACCACCATTTCTGGTTTAAGTGAAAGTTTAATGCGATTTCCCTCTTTCTGGAAATTGTATTCCTCCCTCAATGAAACTAACAAGCAAGAGTTGAAACATTATTAGTTCATCTTGTTTGCTAATCAGCTAATCATCAGTCATCAGTGAGTATTTTTTTTTCGCAAGCTACTTAATTCACATGTTGAATCCGATACTGAAGCAAGTCCAGGCGATTTAATGTTATCTTTATCATTTTTGTGTGGTTGGTGATTTAATAACTAAAATAACTCTGTCAGAATTCTTGCATTTAATGTCCCGGCTTAAAACTTTCCATTCTTTTAACAGATTAAGAGGACAGCATGTTTTCTTGTACTTTGTCAAACATCTCAGAAAAACACCACTAAATTTTCAAGAATCTTAAACCATGGAAGTGCTGTCATCTGCTTTGCTTCAAAACCATTTTATGAGGTTTTAGCACAGAGGACAGTTTCCTGGAAAAATGAATATTCGGGTTTAGTCTGCTTTACCCTGGGAATGTTGAGGTCTAGTTTGAGCTACATTACAGTTAATGGGGAGAGCTTTCTATTACCTTTGAAGGGGATTTGATCTTGTTGCCCCACACCTCCTCTTTTCTTCCCCCAGAGAGAAGGGCTATGAGTATGTACGTGGTGTTAATGTCCCACTTCTGTGAAAGATGTTCAGAATTTTACTGCACCTCTAACATATTGTATAGTTCACTTGTTCAAGACTGGAAATCTAGTTCTTGTATCCATTACCTATCCTATATCATGAAATGAAACAAGGAATTTCCTTCCACTGGAAAATAAGTAGCTCTTTTATTGTGATTAATTGGTGGCAACAGAGTTGCTATACAATATTATGCATTGTTAAATAATAGTGTTGTTATTATGAGTATTAGCATAGTTTCTCCAAAAGCAACATGCTGCATAATTCCATTTGTATAGCTCCCTCTCATTCTGGAAATGGAGGAAATACGATGCTATTTCTGTTTACTTCAGCAACTATATAAGGATCTGAAAGAGTGTACTGAAAAAAGCATCTCTGAAAGCATTTGCTATTCCTAGCAAATCACAGTCTTTCCAGCATGTTTTGACATGCCATTGGGTAAACAGCCAAATCAGTATATTGTATGAGGATTAAAATCTTCTGAAGTGATTGCTCAACAAATGGTATGGCTTAAGAAGACAGCTTGATCCTTAGCTGTACAGGAGGGCAGTGATCCCTACAGTAAAACTAGTAAAAATAGCAAATACTTAGAGACTATGGTGATGGGTACATAACAAAATCAGAGTTGGGCAAGCATATATCATTGTTAAAAGTGATTGGGCAATTTCTACAGCAACAAGGAGGGTCAGCTCCTCCAGTTCAGTGAAGCCATCCTGCTCACCAGGCACAGTGCAAAATGACTTACTGTTTTGTTATGGACTTGCTAACTGGCCTTACAAACTCCTTGTATGCACAGATTAATTTATGTGTTTTAGCCATTTGCCCGAGGCTCTTCTATTTCAAATGCGACATCCTCAAATTAAGACACAAAGACTAATCCCAGTCCTGGGTAAAGGTGCAGATTTACTGGAGATCTATCTTAAGTTTCTGTTGGGGGCACCATGTTATTTCCATTTGTTGCTGCAGATCATCTAAATACTGGCAAATTAAAAATGATGGAAGAGATACTGTAGTACAACTAGTCTTGGAGAAGTTTTGTTCAGATCTCTCTCCAGCTTCTCTTCCTTGTACAGCAACGTACACAACATTCTTGGATTTGACATGTTTGTCTTCCTTTCCTCTTCCGTCTAATTTTTTTTTTCCCCAATGCTTCTTTAGGCTCCTTTAGTTCTCAGTAGGAAATAATCTAATTTGCTTTCTCCAGGCTTGGGTTTCCACTTCTGCTTACCTTGTAATTATACAATGCAATTCTCTATCTTATGAGAAATGCCTTCTGTGTGTTCACATGCCATGTTTTCTCCTTAACAAGAAAATATTATGCTGCTGTATGCTACGTAGAAATGCTCACTAGACTTGTCTCGTCAATATCTGTTTTCTCTTGTCATTCAATAAAAGTTGTAAATAATTTTTTACAGAGATCTCAGATTAATTTAAGAACGACAAATCTGAATACAAGCGTGCTGGATTTTTTTCATGCCAGACAGTTGCTTCCACTTTGAGAGAAGAGTTCCCATGCAATTTCTGGAGCAGGAAAAAAAAAATCTACATCTTAAACATAGTGTTGTGCAGAGAATCATCTCAAAAAAAATACACTCAAGTTTCTTTGTGCTTATGAGGTTGCACAAGTCGCTCTGTTCTTTAGAATAAGCCAGCCTGTTTCTCTGAGTACAGCTGCCTTGCTCTGTGGGCTGGCATAAGAGAAACAAACCCTTCATCCTGTTTCGTTTTCTTTTTCTTTGTGACTCAGATCCATTTGCCCTTTACAGGTGTAAATATTACCAGAATATGAAGTTTTCCCTGCTTTTCAGTTCCAACCTGTCCTAAAACAAAGACTGTATAACCTCATCTTTCATGGTCCATTAAAGGTCTTCTAGCTCAGCCATTCTGCAACTGCAATTATTTTCAACTACGGGACATCTAGTCCTCTACTTTTGTAGAATCTCTTGGTTTTTATGAAATTCATAGATGTGGAGTGAAAAGTGTGAAATGTAAAGTGAGGATGACTTAAGAATACAGAAACCGGAAACGAAACATAACAAAATTCAGGCTTCATTTTAAAATGTCCTGCTGAGTCCTACTGAGAAGAACTTGGGAGGTACTGATGGATGAAAAGCTGGGCATGAGCTGACAATGTGCGCTTGCAGCCCAGAAAGCCAACCACATCCTGGGTTGCATTAAAGAAACATGGCCAGCAGGTTGAGGGAGGTGATTCCTCCCCTCTACTGCGCTCTCATGAGACCCCACCTGGAGTTTTGCATCCAGCTCTGGAGTCCTCAGCATAGGAAGGACATGGACCTGTTGGAGTGGGTCCAGAGGAGAGACACAAAGATGATCCGAGGGCTGGAGCACCTCTCCTATGAGGACAGGCTGAGAGAGTTGGGGTTGTTCAGCCTGGAGAAGAGAAGGCTCCAGGAAGACCTTATTGTGCCCTTTCAGTACTTAAAGGGGGCTTATAAGAAAGATGGGGACTAACTTTTTAGCAGGGCCTGTTGCAACAGTACAAGGGGTAGTGGTTTTAAACTAAAAGAGGGTAGATTTAGACTAGATATAAGGAAGAAATTACACTGGCACAGGTTGCCCAGAGAGGTGGTAGATGACCCATCCCTGGAAACATTCCAGGTCAGGTTGGAGCAACCTGATCTGGTTGAAGATGTCCCTGCTCATTGCAGGGGAGGTTGGACTACATAACCTTTAAAGGTCCCTTCTAACCAAAACAATTCTATTCTATGATTGTATCCTATTCTAAAATGAGTTCGCTACTTTTTTTTTTTTTTGGATGTGTGATTTCTGAATATTTGGACTGTCAGTAGTGGAAGGAACAGAGGGTGTTAAAATTGTAAAACTGGTGTTTAGTCTGTGATGCAAATAATTATAAGGCAGAACACTGAAAAGTTGAGTGGAGGAAAACCCTAGTAAATTACCAAACCAAAGAAAAGCAGCCGAGAGGAAAAAAAAAAAAAAATGTCCCTGGTTTCTCATCCTAAAATTACAGTTATCTCTGGTTTTCTTTTACAACTACCAAGGTGGTGGTCATTTAAAAAAAGAAAAAAAAGCAATAACACGGCCATAAAGTCCAAGCTGAGCTCCCTCACGAGGGCTCACTTATTATTTAGGCATGCATCCCAAAGATAGATTTCTTCCTATTCCTGGACATTACTGCTTCACAAAACTATGGTTTTGTAACTCTGCTGCTGTATGTCCTAAGGATCACTGCTGACTGTCATGAGTACAGCATTTCCCACTGCTACCACCTTATGGGGACTCAGGGTTTGTAAATCAGTTATACATGGACAAGTCAGGATCAAAGCAAATAAGTGATTCATTGGTAGGCTTTGAGGCCTATTTAATAATTTTCTATATTTCTGAAAGTTATGTGATTAACTTTTGAGGGATTCAAAAAATAATTATTCCTTACAAGGAAAAAACCTTGTGAGTTTCTGTGAAAATACAGAAATACAAAATATCTGTGTATATTTCCTGCATCATTTCCCTTATCAGTTCTGATTTGAGATAGGTCAGTCATCAGGAGTCTTCTCTCCCATCTGTGAGCCCACAGAGGTTCCCTTCTCTTTCTGCAGCTACGTCTCAGTCTCTTGTCTGGTTTTGCAGACGTCTATTGTAAAAATTACACCTCACTCTTTCATTCCCTCCCTTAGCACTTCACACTAACACCTTTCCAAGTATCTCAAAACTTGAGAGCCTTGAAATAATAAGCCTTGAAATCTTGAATTGGCAGGTGTCGTCTTTGTCCTGTTTCCAAGGAAATACCATCATTTTCTAAAGGTAGAGTAGGCTGGACGGGTTTCTCTAATCCCAGCCATTCTGTTGTTCACATGTATCCTTCTGACAAATGTCAGAGCCTTGGTGACCTTTCTCTTTCCCTGGTCTGAAAGAGGTGTCACAACAAATGCTTGACTTGATATGCATTAATAATGTATTCAATAATCTAACAGTTTAATATCCTCAGCCAGAATTGATGAACTGCACACAGGTGTTCTTTTTAACCAACAACTCCTACATGTTAAATTTTCAGTCATTTTTTTAAACAGTATTCTGTTATCATGAGGAAAAAAAAAGTGTAATTTGATTTTATTCCATGTTTAACTCGATTTTACAGCGAATTATCTTAGAAGAGACAAGCAGCATTTCTAAGTCCCTGCAAAAGAAAATGAGAAAAGATATTAAAATCATGTCTACAGCCTTTTAATGGGTAGATATAAATGTGCTAATCACTCTAGTTCCAGAACCATCAAAGCAAAGGCACATCAAGTAGCAGAAGTTCATAAGACCTAGATAAAAATGCCTTTCAAATAGCCTGTTAGTCTGTGTATATAAATTTGCATTCTTAAATAGGCTTAGATATGCACAAGGAAAATAGATTCGGCTCTCGGTTATTATCATGAAATATTGTGGCACATCTATTGATAGAAAGTAATTCCAATATCTATTTATCTCAAGTCAGTACCTGAATAAGTCAGCTTTAACATAACACTCTTAACAGTGCTAGCAGTGTGGGCTGGTGGGTGCAGAGGGACAAGTTTTGTTTTTCTTTTCCACCTTGGAGTACTTTTGCAACTTTTGCAATAGGTGAATACTGGACTTCTGTAACTGGACTTTGAAAAGAGAAAATAAAACATCCTTTTTTTCCATATATTCATCCAGAGAAGCAGGTTTGGAAAATCTTGGAATTTTATGCAATAGGTTATTTATGATCATGATTATATCTGAATATTCAGGTAACAAATGAAAAGTATATCAAAGAGATCCCTCTGCCATACTCACCTTAAATTTTTGAATTAGTTTTATTCTGGGGCTTTACAAAGATGCTAGCTGACCCGATTAGATCAGAATTCCTTCCAAGACTAGACCTGAAATGCCCTGGTAATCCTACAAATGCATCTGCATTGCAGTAATATGAAGAATCTTTCCTTGCAACTAAGTGCTACTGGGGAAAAAAAAAAAAAGTCATATGCACGTGAGATACATATTATAGAAAACCCGAGAACAATAAAAACATCCATTTATCACAAGTGCCTTTGAAGAACTTTGATGTAATAAGGAACTAATAGCTTATTTTTGCTGTGGCCAAGACTGCCTTTAGTTCTGCTGTAAATATTCAACTCCTTTTCATGTTGCAGTCAGAGGCAAACTGATATGTCTTGTCTTCCTGTCACAATAGTGTTTTTCGACTCTGACCAGAAAAGCTCCCAAACAGTTCACATCTACAGAATTACTAGGACACACCTATTTCAGCAGTGTCTGTAACAACACAGCTGGTTTGGGCAATGAGTCATAAGGGCAGCCTCCCCTTCGCTTTCAGATTTTGATGAAATTTCATGAGAAGTCTCCCGGGGAATTTTTTTAATTCATAAGTAGGGAATGCCAGAAGCAAATTAACTTCAGTCAGTCTCTGTTCATGATCTCAAAGCCTCATGAAAGTCAGTACGAGTATCGTGAAAGACAGTAAAGAGTCATGCTTTGCAGTTGAAGACCACCTTTAAAAAAATCTTTTCTATTTTTCATACTATTTTAAATATTGTGCTATTGTAATCATTTTGACAGTAATAAAAAGTAGCCTGTAGTTCTTCGTGTTTGAATGTGGCTATTGCCAACTAGCTACTCTTCCTGCATTCCTTTCTATATCATACCATTTCTCTCTATTAATTACTCCATTATATATTGTCATGCTATATAAGCAATCCAAAGAGGACACAGTTAAGCAGTAATGTCCAAAAGATAGACTGCCAAATCATTATGTTCCCTTAAGCCTCAAGCTTCATGTCTTGGATTTATTAATTTTCTTTTGAAATACTGCTATAATAATACAGATCAAAAGAAAATCTAGAAGGAAAGCCCTGAAAAAAATTAACTATTGTTCCATTAGTATTTACAATCTGCAATAGCTTTCTCACGTTCAGGACCACCAATCTGGAAGGAAGCTTTTTGGTTATCAGACCAGGATTCCTGATGGTGCAGATAACTGCGTCATAAAATCCATCCCATACTCACCAGTTTTCAACTTAAAACTGCTTTGGTTCCCATATTCATACTTATTTGGAAAGCTGTTCTAGAAACTCCTTGTGGTGATGATTTGGTACCTTCCAAAGAGTAACACTGTGTTATTTTTATTTAAGCTTTTTCATACCAGTTGTTAACCTTGTATTTGCGTGCTGGTGTGGTCTGTTAGCTTAAACAGGACTTTCCCACATTCCCAGCTCTCATGAGGTCTTCTACACCCTGCACTTCCAAGTATTTCCAGAAAGTAACCCCAGCTACTTTCTGCCTTCTGTTTATTAGGCTAACAAATAGCATCCTTTCCCCTTTTTCTCCTAAGGCAGTTTTACCATTCTCGTAAACAGATCATCCTCGTAGTTTTTCTGTGTAACTGAATAACTTGGAATGGCACTCAGTGCACAAGAGGAACTCTGAACAGCACCATCTATAATATTATTAGTATTTTCATGCTATATTAGAAATGATCCCTCTGAAGAGAAGCTATCATTTTTTTTTCTTTTTTTCAAGGCTCGATATTTCATTATTAATACAGAAACTGTGTTTCTCTTTTGCTTTTAAATGGTCAAAGTGTACACAAACCAAAATCAGCTGCAATGAGTTCATCGAGTTCACCAGGTTAAACATATTTTTAAATTTCTCTAAAGCCACAGAGTTCAAGATTGGGAAAATATATTTTTTTGCATTTACCCAAATCATTCTGCATTTAAACCTACTGACAAAAGAACATCATTCTACTTTTCTTGGATAGAATGACCTTCATTTCAGCCAAATTCAACATGATTTCAGGAGCTGTAGCTTATAGCTGGCCTGAAATTGGCCACAGATTTCTTTTGTGTTTCTGTTAACAAATTGGTCAAAGTAACTTGTTTATATGTTCTGAAGTGCTGAAACTGTTGATAGGAAAGACAACAGAGCTCTGAAGCTGATGGGAGCAGCTCTCTACTGTGACTTTTTCCTACAAAGCCTTGGTACAAAATAAGGTAGCACTGGTATTTAAAAAAAAAAAAAAAATCTAGTGAGGGTACATGACACTGTTTTCTGCCAGAAAAACCTAACATAAAAGAGGAGTTTCATACAGCAGAGCTAATGGCAGCTACTAATTTGTTCAGTGTTAAATTTGTAGCTGATTTTCTTTTAAAACTCTAAGCTAAAGTAGTTTTTAGGAATTTCCAGATATTCTTTATTTTATTTATTATCTTTTTCATCATAAAATCATGCTACATTTTAACATGCAGCTTTTAGCCTCCTATAAATTGACCTGTCACCTCACATAACTCTGGGGATAAGAAGTTATTTTGGTTTCTGTACAAGATGTAACGCTGTGTAACAAAATACATTGTTTCTAAAACAAAATTGTCTGACGTTTGTTACTTCCCTAAATAGGCATTTTCTTTCTTACTGATTACTGGCCAAGTGGATGACCATGAGTCAATTATCGGTGTTTTCTGTAGGTCTGTTGTAACTAGCATTTCTAAGGCAGCAATTACTGTCACTTGGCAAGGTGGGGTGGAGTCTTCAACACCTCCCTGGAGATCTTACCAGGCACCCAAACCACGGTGCTGAAAAGATGGCGTGGCACTGTTGTTGCTTGAGACGGGGCTAGGGGATTATTTTTGGCAGAAAATGTAGAGTAGAACTTGTAAGAAGGAAGTAGAGCTTAACGGAAAGTAGAGAAGTATTCACACCATGAATCGCTATGAATAAAGACCAGGATCTAGGGAGAGAGGACTAATATGTAAAAGCAAAAAATAAGACTAAGCAGGCAGAAAGATGTAAATGTGATAGATATAAGGTGCAGACAATCATTTAGGGAATTTCAGGTTTAGACAAAACGTGAAATTGCAATGAGGGAGGATTTTAGCAAATGGTTTCAAAGATAGGATTGTTCTAACACCAACAAAGATGATATAACACAGTGTCATTTTGAAAGAAAAGCTGGTGAGGAGGAAGAGACTCACAGAAAATTTTTCACTGTAAGTCATAAGCACAGCAAACTGTTGAAGAGTAATAGGAGCTGTTTTTTTAACTTCGCAGGGAGGATATGGTGATTTACCTTAGTAAGAACAGGTGGAGTGACAAAGAAAAAGGCATTACTGGAGAAGAAGACAACAGAGACTGAGTAGGCATGAGAAGTAGTAGGTATTCCGGGGAGATGGAAACACACCTAAAACATTAATTTGAAGAGGCAGGTAGTGTTAGGAGGGAAAAATTTCAAGGTATGGGGCTGAAATGGAAGCAGCAAACTTGGCCCCAGTGCACAGGAGGAGACAGCCCTGGTGGGTGTGAGGCGACTGCACCCCTCAGAACAAGTCTAGGGGCACAGATCCCAGAAAAGGGGCAAACAGCAGGTCCTGCAGCTTCCCGGGACAGACAGTCCAGGGCCCCAGAGCTTGCCTTTTGTGCAGACCTGCGTGAAGGCATTGCCAGCTTTTTTTTCTTTATAATTAATAAGCCCCTCAGCCGACAGTAGAAGGAAACCAGAGAAAAAAATATAAGAAAGGCAGGGGCATGAAAGCAAGAGGGCACAGGAAAAAGGATGGCAGAGGAGAATATGTAGGCACTGGTAAAAAGGAAGGTTATAGGAAGGAGAAACAAGGATTAAAATGTAAGGGAGTAGAATAAAGGAGAGAGGAAGAAACAACAGGTTTCAAAGGTAAAGTGTACTGTTTCTATAAATACTCTGAGAACTATAGGAGAGGTAAGAAGAACATTCTGTGCACTGGTGTATGGGAGTGAGACGGAGCTGAATAAAGGGAAAACTAATCACTCATGAAAAACAAATGTTTTATTCAAAGCATAGAATTATAATAAATGGTTTAATTAAACACTGCTCACTAGATATGTTGTGCATGCAAGACATGCACAAGTCTTCCTTATCTATAAACAATTTTGTTAACCAATTATTAACTTGTGACCCCGTTAGATTCTGTAAAGTAATATTAAAAGGGAACAGGAGACAAGTCTTATCTGCCATGTCGGTGCCAATATTCTGCTCAAAGCTTGGTTGCTGACATTATAAATTGGACGCTGACCAAACGGCAGCTCTGCCCGGCCTTTCTGCTTCTCCCTCCCTTCTCCCCATCCTTCTTAAGGTTAGCAATTGCACAGCAAATAGATGCAGCAGAAGGATTTGTTTACGGAGGCCACCCTTTCACACCATCTCATTAGTTTCCGCTCCTCCTGAGAATGTTCACTAGGTGCTGCAGAAGGTCAATATCTTCTAAGAATAGTTCAATACTATTCTGGACCCTCTGCTAATTGTTCTGTACCCTTACACATCCAACAAACAGCAAGACAGTTTGTTAGAGAGTGCTTTTTATTTTACCTTGGGAACTAGGGTGAATTTTGGAGTCAATATTGATTTTTATATGCATAAATCCAACTTACAAAATTCTGTATTTGGGGGGAACAAAAAGCATGGATTCTGAATCCATTTATTCTTACTGCACTGGCGTCACCCCATATTTCAAATCATTGTGCTAAAATACAGCTGCTGAGCTACATGTTTTTTAATGCTAAGCTTTCCCATCTTTTCAATGGTGCCAAGAGAAAAGGAAGAGAAAATTAAGTAGTTATCTTCAAAGCCCACCTTACACAGAGCCAATATGTGACCTGAAACCTACTTTGGGGGAGTTCATGAATAAAACCAACATCGGTTGCTTAGTATCTATTTCTTATAGTAAAGGTTATTGAATTATATAAGTAAATACATGCAAATAAATAATGTAATACTAGCATTTGGTATGTAGACAAATGGTGCAATGTTTGTATTTATAACACTGTTTTGTGACCTGAAATCATAGCATTATGCGTAGCCCCATATATTGGAGCATATGCCTAACTAGAAGCACGTGAACAGCTCTATAATATGTGAAGAATTCAGGGCCCAAGGAACCAAATAAACATTAGAATATACATTATGCAAAAATATTTTCAGATAAATGTTTATTGCAACTCTCCATCTTTGTTAGTAGAGACATACTGTTAAGTGCAGGCAGGATAGGTTCAGAGGCTGAAAGAAAGTGAATACTGAGAGAGAAAAATGGTATAGCTTCTATGTCCCAACCATAATATAACAATCAGTGAGGTCATAATATAATTCTTCAAAATATGATTCTACCTCTTCTCTGGAGTCAGTTAAGTTCAATCAGATGAATCTTTCATTCCAAGGATGCCTTTATCATGCCTGAATATTTTTGGCTGGGGTCCTCGGTATTCTATTCACTCTTGCACCAAAATAAAGCATAAATCATAACTTTCTGCGTACATCAGAAGTCTTCATCACCTACAATCACTATCTCTGATCTATTAAAAAAATGAAACAGATGAAAGTGCTAAATGACATTCAAATTATTATCAGCACACCTGAGAGAGAGTAGCATGAATCTCACACTAGGATTTCTTGGTTCACCTCACAGACTCACATAGACATCTGACTGTCTTTATAATCAATTACCATAACTGAGGATCTTTGTCATTTTAGTGCATAAGCAAACCCTTTCTTGGTTACAAGGTGAAAGATTTTTTCCTTTCTCAGTCCCGGGATCACAAATCGCATGGTACCAGCTTTAGAATGCTGCGGAGATTTGTGTGATAGGCAAGAAAGTGGCAAAAAATCTTTCTGTTTTTTTTGTTTGGTTGGTTGGTTTTTTTACCTCTGGATGTAAGAACAAAGGATAAGGGGAAAAAAAAGGTTTGAAAATTTAAAGGTTTTTTAAGGTTTAGTGTAGCTAGGAAAAGGTCCTGGCCTGAAAGCTATTTTCTACACGGCTGATGTGGTAGAGACACATCACTGAAAACAAAGATGAGTCCTATTCAGCTAAAGGCTGGCTAGATGCTACTGCATTTGTGTAGGTGACAAGGAAAACAGAAAACAAGCCTGTTATCAACAGAGGAAACACTATGGAAAGAGAAAGATGGAACAAGCTGCAAAAATATGAAGAGATGTCTGTGTAAATTAATCCTATTAAGTACGCTGTTATGAATTGAGAAAGGGATTTCGTTGCTTTAAGGGAAGTTTGCACTAATTAAGAGATGTTAATATGCACTGAAAACGACAGTGTGTCCCTAGAAGTGAAAAAGAGAAGACTTATGAGCAATGTTAAATGAGGCTCATGAGTGCAAGAAACTTGTAGCAGGTAGCTAGAAATTCAGGGGGAAATGGAAAGGGCAGGTTTTTTATCTTGTCTGATTTCTGTCCCTTGACTTAGTCAAAAAAGGTTCAGAGACATTAAACAGAATTTCTTGGATGAGGAAGTGGAAGGTGCTTTGCTGTTCCTGGCTAAACTTCATGTTAATTATAAGAAAAACTTTGTGGACTGAAAATCTATGAATGTTTTATGGAAAGGTTATGATGGAAAGAAAAAAAATACCCATTCACAAGAGTTTTGCAAGTCTGACTACTCAAATCATTGAACTATTTATTTCTGTTCTCTTAGCTTCTAATGATATATTAATACATTCTATAGCACTGTGGGATCTGTGTATTTTTCATATGCTACTTCAGTGAAGTGATTTAAGGGAATATCTGAAATTAAAATTCCTGTGTAAATCAATGACCTTCATCTCCTTTGCCTTTATATAAGTGAAATTATTACATAAACAGAATATTTGCAATCTGGCAAAGCCAAGGATAGGGCTAACTTATAGATGGGCAGTTCACAAGTTTAAACCAGAATTCTTCCTGTTCATCTGATATGATAACAAGCTTTGATCATACAGTGTCTACATGCAAACATGCCCATGACTGAGTTGGGGTATAGGAAATCAATCTATCTTCTTTCCTTCTTTCCTTTTGAAGCCGTGCTTAGGCACTGGGTTATTAGCCCTTTCTCGCTGCCAATGTTTCATACACTACTAAGCTATGTTGACTGCAAACAAAATGAATTGAACTGTCTAGTAAGAACATACACATTGTTGCCACACAACTAACTAATTTGGGATAATTGTGGCCATTCTTTCAATAGCCCAAGATGCTATCTTCTGGAAAAGGTAGTCATCATTGCTGTTCACCAGTGAAGTATGGGGAAACAGCAGCACCTCAGCTAAATAAAATAACTTAACAAATGTGGTTTTGATAGCTACCACTGGGCCTATCACAAACTCACTTTCTTTAGGGTGAACAGAGTAATCACGTAGTCCATTTGGAGCTACTGCCACTATACCCAGCAGCTGCATCACACATAAGGATTTGAATCACAGCACTCAAGACCAAATCACAGTGAGTTGATTTTGATCAATAAGAAAATTTATAGGATATGTGGAGGCAAGAAAAGAGTATATTAAGAAGATTCTGTGGAAAAGACAGATATAAGAAACAATAAAAGAAAAAAGAAAAAGAATACCAGCACTATCTCTTTCTTGAGATGGTAATACAATCAGAGAAATAAACTAAGAGTAGGGAGCATGGAACACTATTTTCAAATAGCCTTGCTCATCATGACAACATACTTGCTATCCTTCTGTTGCAATAATAAAATAAAAAGCAATGTTTCTTGAGTTCATAAAACTGATCTCCAAAGTTCCTGTACCAAGGAGTCTTATTGCTTCCTTAGGATAATGATTATTATGACTTTTTAAAAGAAAATGAAACTAAAGGGAAATTAATTAACTCCTTATTATATTGAAAGGTTATAATTCTAGAAAGGCAGCAAAACAAAATCAAGGTTTATTTCACATCTCTGCCAGAAGCAAAGTATATTTAGCTATTAAAGTCTTAGTCCATTAAGTCTGGAAAAGTGATGAATGAATCAATAAACACTGATTGCCCTTCTCTATCAGTGCTGACTGTCCAGCATACCTGAAGAGAGACAACATAGTGATTTTTCTTGATGGCTTTTCTTCAGTCTTAGAATGAATTGGCTGAGGAAAATGTCTGCCCAGGAGAGTGCTGAGCTTTTTAAAGAAGAGTCCAAAACAAATCTATTTTCCAGTTCTGCAGTTTTGTATTATTGCCCATCTATGTGCTAGCTAGAATTTCATGCTGCCAAATCTGATTGCAGGATCAAAGTCATAGTTGTTAAACTTTCCTTGCAGGAAAGGTATTGCACAAGATGTAATCTTCTTCATTCATCTATCCCTTGTACTTAAATTGTGTGTTCTACAAAAAAAAAAAAAAAAGAAAGAAAAAAAATCAAATCTCCAGAATCTCCGGAGAACTCACTGCACCTATTTAAGCTAAAAATTACCTCAGCTAAGTCACAGCAGCTTATGGCATTTGTCACCTGCAGACTCCAATATTGTTTCAAGCTAAACCCTAACACTATTGCTATGGTGGGCTCTCATGGGAAGCGATTGCCACCGGTGTGAGAGTCACTCCTCCCTTCCCCTGCTTTTTCCTACTCTTAACTTACAAAGGGGGACCCAACCGGGAACTGAACAGCAAACGAGCGTAAAAGACCTGCACCTGGTCAGAGTAGTGTTTGAACATGTCCTGGCAGAGACTGTACGGTCATTGTGAGAAAAGTATCGTGCACGGACATGTTTTGCACTGCAGAGGACAGCCAAAGTGGGGGGACACCTGCCTGGGAGACTCCTCTGCTTCTCTTCTCAGGTAGCCACTGGGCAGAGTTTTCCCTTTATCTTTTCTTTTACCTTTGTGGAGTTATTTTCCCAAAAAAAAAGAGATCTTCAGCGTTAGAGTCTGTGTGTGTAATCAGCCATGAACACTCCAATAAGTCTTTTTGCACATAAGCCTGTGTAAGAAACAAATAAGAACACAATGTTATCGCTCTTTAAAAATCCGTCTTGACATCCCCTAGGACCAGTGTAACTACAACAGCAAAACACATTCACTGGCAAGTCCTGTCTTGATGTTGAACTAAATGTTTATATTCACATGTACTCTGAGGATAGCATTTTTCCTCCATGAGTTATATTACGTCTCTGCTATTTTAACCATCATTTTTGACTCGTAATGTAGCTAACGTGACTTACAGCTAGAAATGAAATGAGAAAAGTGCCTACACAACATGAAAATATGATTGCACGCAACGCCATATATCATGTAAAACTGCAGATTTCAGGGTAACCAAGCATGTGTTTCTCTAACTTTTCACTGCTATTTTCTGTCTGAGTCCAAATAAGAATCAAAGTAATACTTGAAATACAAACAATTTTGAGGAACAAAGTTAAATAAAAATTATGTGCTGCTTTTATCAAAGTGTAGACACTTAAGTGAACTACATAAACTTGAATATTATTTATTATGCTTTTTTCTTTTAAATTTACTTGACTGCAGACTTTCTAACTGAGGGGATGAAAGCACACAGGTGCAATTAGGAAAAGATTCAGTTGGAAGCAGGTGAAGTTATATGCCCCCAGCAGCCAATTATTCTTGAAAAGAAAGTATAAACCAAAGCATTGTTATTCTTTCATTCCTTTATTACTCGCTGTTAAAATAATTGTGTACACCCAAACATTTTAAAACCCAAACTTGAATAAGTTATACTACTGAAGGTATATTTAGAAAAGAACTTTAAAGCTAACTCAGTTGATTTTTTTCAAGCAATATGCTTGATTTAAAGGTAGTTCTGGGCAAGAGCTTGTATAGTTTCCAACACAAGGAGACTGTAATGTATCATACTTGCTAAACAGGAATTCTTTCTTCAGGAAAATACATCTGGCATGTAAGAAAGGAGGCCATAGACGGAAAGAAGGAAAGGAAAGGAAAAAAAAAAGAAGAAACATCATAGGAATGCCGAGATGGTTGTTTTCATCAAACAGATTAACTTGAGCCAAATGGAAAGCAGTCTGGCAGACTTAAAGTGCGATGTTACCAACGGTATTTGGTGAGTATGAGTAAAAATGTAAACATAGTCAAATTTTACTTTACGCTCTTCAGCAGTCTCCAGCACTTTATAATGGCTGTCTAGAGTTTCTGGGAGGGCATATATAGAAGGTAAGTACCCTATCACAGCCTCCTATAGTCAGTTGATCTTCCCAAAAGAAACCAAGCAAATTTGAATAATCCTTGTAATTTCCACTGGGTACACAGGAACATGAGGTTCTTATTACAGACATTTAGACTCAGCGCCTGAAGCTGGAATATGTGAATTACCTTTCTCTATTTCATTCATTTGGTGGGGCGCGGGGGTGTTGAGCGAGAAAAAGCTATTGGAGGTAGGAAGTCTGCTACCTGCATTTTTTTACTCAGATGTGTATGCTGCCAAATCAAATTCTCTGGATGAAACACCTAAATTGATCCAATACCTTTACTTTGGAAAAATCCAAAGATTTAGAGCCCCGCCAGGATTGTATGACTTAATTTCACCTCTAGTCTCTGCAGTAGTGTTAGGAGGACTTCTAGGTATTGCTCTCTGAATTGTTACAGAGCAACTGAGTTTTCCTGACGGCATTAGTCAAAGAAACTATAGTAGAGCCACATATGAGCTTCATAGTCATTGTGCGTGAAGAGATTTTTACATTGTTGGTGTGCCAGGTAAGAGCCTTAGCGCTCTTTAGGAGTGTCTCCCGAGAGCAGCCCAGCTTTTTTTGACTGTTGTTTGGAGAATTTACCAACTAAGGAACCATATGAAAGGATGCTCAATGTAGTGATCAACTCCATGTCTAAACTGGCATTTCTTTAGCAGGACAAGCCTAATGGCTGCCCTGTCCTTTAGCAAATCAGGAATACTTAGTGTCTGTGGTCCACAACATATACTCAGTTAGGAAACCACATGAGGTTTAGCAGTTTCAGAACTATGGCCAGGCATGTTGCACTGCCTGCGGTGCAATTGTTTTTGGACTCCTACTGTAAGTGGGAAGACCTGGATTTGTTTGAGATGTCGTGCATTAACTGACTAGATGCCCCCTCTAATGGGACCAACAAATGTAGTGATTGCAAACAGAGCTTCATGCAGATGCCATGGAAAGTTCACTGCACTCGTGAAAACCACTGAGCAGCACATGGCAGTAAAAGTCTGAGGAAACTTAGCACATGAGTACTGGCAAATGTTTTCCATATGCCTGTGAGATGCTGTATCTGCCACAGTGTCCGTGTTCTCATTGTCAGTGAGCCTAAGGAACCGGTGTCCAATACATTAAAACAAGTTTAATGTCTCAGGGTGGCAAAGGAAATGAGAGATGCAGCACACAATCACCATTCACGCCACACAGGGAGATTTCAAATGATCGGCTACTATGTCACGTGCCATTTTGCCAGTTTTCAAATATGGGGGACCACATTGTACTAATATGCTTCAGAGCTTTAAAGTGCCTGCTGATCGCATTTTTTATGCCCCTACAGAGAGGGAACTGCTAATCTGCATGGGGCATATTGTACCTGGTAATTTTATAGACCACGTTGAAGAGGGGCTTACGTCTTTGCTGAATAAAATTCCAATTTAAATGTAACTCTGCTTGCTAGTTTAGAAACATGGAGTCACATTTAATTGGCTTGCATTGATTGTTTGAAACTGCTTATTAGTTTAATAGTGATTTGTCAAAACTGTAACTTTCTGCTTCCTTTCAAATAAATGAAAAGGGAGGTTACTACTAACACAGAATTCTATTCAACTTTTCCATTTCCCAAAACACTGATGTGCATAAAGTACATTATAACCTCTGAAATTCACTGGTTCTTTAAATTATACACAAAAGTAGAACCTGAAAAAAATGAAAATGTGGAGGTTGACAGAAGAGCATTCTTTTTTTCTTCTTTATGTAGTGCTTTATCCATCTGTGTCCCAAGGAAATACTAATTATTTTGAACAGAAATAACAGTAGTGCACCAAAAGAATGAGAGAATGGGAGTCTACAATATCCCTTACACTCAATTAATCAGTTATAAAGGGTTATGTGCAGCACTGAAGACAAATAAATTAGTTCCTCTATCTGTATAAAGTTTTTTCAAACCTGCTGACCATTATTAGTGTGATGTTAAAGTAAAAATTGCCCTGTCAACTTACTAAGCAACTAAATACTCTGCAAATAGCACCTGCCAAAGTGGGGAGACAAAAAACAAAATAAAACAAAACGTAAAACTGATGAAACAAGTACCACTTGATTGCTTGGACTTTCTTCAGTCTCAATCTCAACAACATCTGCAGAAGAGGAAAGACAAAACCTGTCTGGTCTGAACATTGCCACTAGTTCATCTTTGGAAAAGCTGCAAAACTCAGGAGCTTTGCTGAAAAAAAACAGGGTCTGTTGACTGTTTCCAAGGGAAGGAACCACTCCCTTGAAGTCACAAGCTCTGCCTTTACAAGAGCTCAATAACCCCTTCATCATGGTGTCACAGCACAACCTTTATACTTAAGTCTTTGAGGTATATACAATGGAAAGGAGACTTCTTGCTGCCTCAGTGGTCTGGTTAATAGGGATTGTCAGAGCTCTTATAATGGTAAATTCTGCTTCAAAGCAAACTTTCAATAGCGCTATTGACGTGATTACTGTTGTTTGTTCTATTTTTACACTGGCCTTGCCTGCTGGCTCCAAACAAATTACACATTCACACCTGAAGATGCCCCTATCTTTTCTTCATCTCTTGTTCACACTTTTAATTGACAGCTCTTTTGAAGTATTGAGTAACAATACCCACTAAGCTGTTATGTGGACTACACTAAACTTTAGCTTGTTGCATTATGAAACTTGTCATTTCATATATTGGGTTGGTCTTTTGCTCAAAAGGACTTTAAAAGTCCACACGAAAAAGCCATGGAGTTCTTTGGGATAGCATTATTATGTTTTCATTCTTTGAAATAAAGGAGCACGCTTTTTCCAAATTCTCAGTGGCATCTACACAACCTCTGTGGATGAATGTGATTCTGTATTATGGAATCTGCCATACCACAACTGTATATTTGCACTTGACAAATGACATTTCAGGCTTTTATAAACCCATTATAATCCACATAATATACCCATGTCTTAGCTGGAAAGTGGTCAAACTCTGATCAGGTAATAAGGAGCAAATGTATATTCTCTATTCTGAGAAGTAATCTAGGGCTCCTGCATGGCATCATGGTCCCAAATGAAAAAGCATATTTATGCCGTTGTTGGCCATGTGGATAAATTAGAAGAATTTCACAGGTTTTAAGTCCACAAACAATAGCTGTAGGGAAGAAGGACTATAGCGCACATAATTCTACAGAAATTTCACCCAAATGAGCCCAAATTATATGTGTGTTGACTAAAGCATGGTTTTGATAGTGCTTTCTGTGATCATTTATTCCACCGATTAATTATCCTCATTATTAGAAAGCCAGGTGTTATTTCTGGTTTGCGCTTGTCTGGCTTTCAGCTCTTAACTGCCGCTGCATATTACATCCTTCTCTGTTATATTAAATAGCCTATTAGTACCCAGAAAATGGAACTCTGTGGGGAAGTGTTTATATACCATAATCATGTTACCTTTTGATCTCTGTTTTGATAAACTAAAGAGAATGACTCACTAAAGCTCTTCTATTATTTTTTAGTATGTTCTTAGCATATTTTCCTAGTTTTGACTCTACCACAAATTTTAATTTATGCAAACCATCAGGAAAGTGGGTCAAGTATTCATGCCCCTGCCTGTTCGCAAAGATAACCACTGACCTCTCTAATTGACTTATTCATATGTTCGAGGCACTTTAGGGTGAAGATCATTGGCCAGGACAGTAGGAAGGTATTTGACTTATTTACATATACCCCAAAATGTTCTTTACCTTCTTGCCCCTTTCTGTTGCTTTTATGTTGGCCACCTGATCACCTTGAACTTTTGAGTGAAAACATACAGATAAAGAACATTAAGCACTTTAAAATGCAATTACACTGAATAGCCTTCATAATACGTCTATCAGTAAGCACAGTCCCAACCATGTCTTGTCTTTTTAAATTATGTGTCCAACAATTTCTTGTTCTTCTTAATATCCCTTGCTAGTTGCACCTTGTTTTGTCCTTTCGGTTATCTGATTTGGGCCCACATGCCTGATCTATACCTTTGTACTCATCTTCAGGACTCTGATTTCCTTTCCGTTTCCAGAACAGTCCTGTCGTGGTTTAACCCCAGCCAGAAAATAAGCCCCACGCAGCCGCTTGCTCACCCCCCACCTCCATCCTCCCCCAGGTGGGATGGGGGAGAGAGTCAGAAGAGTAAAAATGAGAAAACTCATGAGCTGAGATAAAGACAATTTAATAGGTAAAGCAAAAGCCTTGCATGCAGGCAAAGCAAATCAAGGAATTCATTCACTGCTTCCCACGGCCAGGCAGGTGTTCAGCCCAGGAGAGCAGGGCTCCATCACACGTAAGGGTTATTTGGGAAGACAAACAGCGTAACTCCGAACGTCCCCCACTTCCTTCTTTTTCCCCCAGCTTTATATGCTGAGCGTGACGTCATATGGTGTGGAATACCCCTTTGGTCTGTTGGGGTCAGCTGTCCCTGCTGTGTTCCCTCACAACTTCTTGTGCACCCCCAGCCTATTGCTGGTGGGGTGCTGTGAGGAGCAGAAAAGGTGACTCTGTGTAAGCGCTGCTCAGCAATAATGAAAACATCCCTGTATTATCAACACCGTTTTCAGCACAAATCCAAACCATAACCCCGTACCAGCTACTGTGAAGAAAATTAACTCTGTCCCAGCCAAAACCAGCAGTGTCGTTTATACTTTTGTTCTAAATACTGCATCTCTAAGGAGCTGCCAGATTTCTTCAGCTTTTTTTTTTTTTTTTTAAATCAGGATCCCAGAAGAGTTCACCTCCGAAACCTCTGATTTATGAAGTCTGCTTTTTGAATCCTGCTATTTTTATTTCATACTGCACCAGCTTTTCAAGCCAAAGCTTCCCTGCAGCTGTGTTTTCTCCAAACATGTCAAAAGTTTCAGGCCGTTTTTTTTTGTTAAATCACATGCGGATGCTATAAAGAAGCAATAACAGTCAAGTACATGTAATAAGCATGCAGAAAACAATGACTGCCTAAAGGTGGCAACTTCTTTGTCAAACTATTTTTTGGTATTTTTTCTTTCACTTCCTGAAGAAATAAACAGGAGAGGAAACTTTGCCCCGGAGGAAAAATTGTGTGTCATTGCAGCAGAGTCGCAACATTTAAAAAGTGCATGCAGTAATACACATGGCTAAAACCATGTGAACTGAACTAAATGGGAAACTTATTCCAAAAGAAACAAAGAATTCATTTAAAGCAAAACAAAAAAATTTAAAAAAATTTTGAAGAATAGCCTAATTAGTCCCACCTAATAATTTTTCATGATCCACCCATGAAGAAAACCTCTGAGGAAATTCTTGTATCTTGAGTTCTTTTAGTAAAAATTACTCAGACTTATACCTTGCCTAATGATGAGGTGTCCTAGAACAAATTTGACCTTGACAAGGAAAAATTCCACAGAAACAGGAAGAGCAGGTACTTCGTGTAATATCTGGAACTTTTCATTCATGTGAGCAGCTTTTTAAAACTTTGGAATAACTGCTAATCAGATCTACTGAATTTCTCTTTGCTACTTACTGCCTCATCCACACACACAAAACCCCAGCACAATTTCCTAGAATTTGCAGCTGTTACCAAGAAGAACTTTCGATAATGTATGCAATGTTTAACAATCTAGTCCCTCAGTAATTTGTATGAATTTTGATGCCTTAATACTTAGTTTCCATTTTCCAAGGTTAATATTGATTAAAATACTCTAATTTCCCAACCCAAGTGTATATGCCTGTAAGATGCTTCAGTAACGGGAAAGTATTTGTAAAGGTGTATACATACATAGGGGATAGGGAACTATTTCCAAAATTAAAGACAAAAAGGAATTACAAGTGTGAGCCAGACAGTACTATGGGACTGACTGGTGTCCTATACCAGTGCATTTCTACCACAATAACACTGTGTCTTAGGCTGTTTCCTTTCGAAGTAATAAGCTTCGTAAGACTGCAAGATGAGTGAACTTAAGTCAAGTCACATCACCAGCTCTAGGATGGAGGTATTATTATTAACTGCAAAGACAATGCTATAACAATTTGTAGTTTATTAAGGGCCATTTCCAAGTGCTGACTGCATTCCTAGAATCAGATAATAGATTAGATTATCAGTGCAACACTTGCAGATATCTCACAAAAGGATTGCTCTATCTTTACTGGGAAATAAAATCATTAATAACTGGTCAGCTGCTCAAGATGGGGAGAGGAGATTAATTAAAGAGTCATCCCAATTCTTACTACTTTCAGATTTCTTCATGGTGCCCAGCCTATGCAAGATTTTTTTTAATCAGTCATTATGACCACTGAAAAAGGAGACTAAAGGATTAAACGAAATGCAGGCTAAAATATAGGGGAAAAATAATGGACTTGTGCTCAGAACATGAAAATATTTTTCATATTATTCTGAAAATTAACTTTACTGTTTAATCATTTCTTACTTGTTTTCCAACCTCTTCTGTTCTGAAAAGAAGTAAAATAATGGAAGAATTTTATAGTAAAGGTCAGGTAGGAATAAATTAATCATCACACAATGAGAACTACTTAAAACATTCTCCTCAGAAATCTGTCTTTTGGCAAGTGAAAAAGTGTTATTCTCTCCTCTTTGTTGTTTCTGTGTTTCACTGGATTATGACTGTTCTTGGGGTATAGAATCATAGAGTTGTCTAGGTTGGAAGGGACCTTTAAGATCATCAAGTCCAACCATCAACCTAACACTGCCATAACCTCCACTAAACCATGTCCCTCAGCACCACATCTACCCGTTTTTTAAATACCTCCAGGGATGGTGACTCCACCACTTCCCTGGGCAGCCTGTTCCACTGCTTGACAACCCTTTCTGTGAAGAACTTTTTCCTTTTTTGTAATTAGAGGACAGTGTGAAGCACATTCTGCAGCCACCTCACCTGTGGAACTGTTGATATTCAGGAGCTGTGCTCATGCTTCTTAAACATGCCATAATAACCATATTTAAAGAAAAATGTTACTCTGGCACAGCAGTTACTAATAAGAAACTGATTTGCAGTTTGCTGATGCAGCTAAAAGAAAAATAAGTAAAGTCAGTGCAAATTTACTGTGCTGCTTATCTCAACCAATTAACCACTGACCTGGTACCTATGCACAGTGTAGTACTACACAAAGAAAAAAGAGAGGTGGTCTTTGGGCAGCGCACAGGAGCGCAGTGTTCTGTCCTCAGATCTCCCAGCATCAAGACCTGCTGGACGAGGTGCGTCAGGGCATATAACCCTCCCTAGACCTTCTGGAGACCACTCGTGGCCTTGTTGCCCCTGACTTTACCTAATCCCCTTTGAACCACTGACACTATCAGGCTCCACAGCAACTTGAGTTCCTGCTGGGTAAAGTTTTTGGGCTGAAAGCAAATGTCCAGACCCCTGAATGGACCATGCTGACGAACCAGGACATGAGAAACTGCTGGACATGAGATGAGAACCGGCTAGCTGTGAGAGGTCACGCTGTAAGGAGCTGCTAAAGGTCACAGATAGTCACCCTGAGGGACGGCTGGGTTGCAGCAGAGGAGATGGTTGGGGATCCTGGCATCCCTGTGTCAGGGCCAGTCCCAGGCCTGATGGCACCTTCCCAACCACTTCCTGACATCCCTGGCGCAGGGATGCTGGTCTCAATGCCTCTGGTACTGCAGGATTTTCAGGACAGCAGGATTGGAGTTCTACTCTATTGTACCTTAGGGCAATACCCTAATTAGTGAGCAGTTAGAGAACAGTGTAAAAACATACGCGCTTTTTTGTCCAGTGGTGCTTTGTGAGGAAACACATAGTTTGATGTGAGGAAAAATTATTTCAAGAGAGACTCAGGGAAGCAAGCACTGCTCTCTCCAGTCTGGGGGCAGGGCCATAAGGCACTTCATTCTCCTCAGCATTTCCTAATGGCCACATCAGGAGGGTCCCTGCCTCAGGGGCTGCCATTTTTACCCTCCTGCATCTCCCCACGTGTTTCACATGGCTACAAAGTCCAAAAGGTTGCAGTAGCAAAAATTTGGGCACTGTAGTTCTCCAGTGACTGCAGGGATGTAGCATCAGCTGTGACAAAATGTGTTAATGGAGCTGATAGAATGCAGACCCATAGCCTACGTGACAGCTGAAGGTGCTGCTTTAAGCTGCGTAGACTCACTGAAGCCAGCTTTGCCCCAGCCAGGGTGAGTATTGTTGTACTTGGGAAAAGATCCCAAAATCCTGACTAGTTTTACACTTCAAAGTATAACTGTTTTCGGTTGCAGCATTGTTAAAATCCAGCTTTCTGGTTTTAAAACCAGGTATAGGTTTATATGGATACCGACCACATTTTTAGGTGACAGATTACAAATAATTTTTAAAACAGTTGCAAACTTCCCACCTTGCTCTGGCAGGGCGCCAGCGTACCTCTAGCTGTGCTGTATGTGGGATGCTCTGTACACTGAATGCTTTCTGCTTAGGGTTTTGGATTTATACTCTATAATACTGGAATTCAATTATTTATGCTAAAACTATTTCAGCACACTGTTATTGATTCATATTTTATAATAAAAAATTTAAAGGCTTTATATATTGACAGAGAAATACACATCTGTAGGAAGCCAACGCTACTACCAAGGCATTTAAATGATGGCTGGAAAAAGCAGGCACAGATCAGAAATACAATAATTGTTGCTTCTTAGAATTCTACCCATCAGTTTCTATCTATTTGTTTTAACATTTTGAGCAATTACAAAATCAAAAAAGGAATAATAACTGTTAATCTGTATTTCCTCAGAGGCCTGCAGATAAAAGCCGATGGATGGAAACGTAGGTAATCAAAAAGCATGCATTAAATTGTGTGAGATCAAAAGCCGTATAACTGTACCACATCTTTTAAACAAGCAATAAGGGCTGAAGTTAAAGAGAGCATTAGACTGCTGAAATCACATAGCGTCTATACCAGTAAAATTCATTGCTGAATTGCTGCTTCCAGGCCACTGGAGACACCGTTCGTTATCTTCAGGTTAAAGCACCTGCAAGTTTCATTTCACCTTACTTCAACAGGATCCAGAAACTAGGTATTCATCTGCCTGAGCTCTCTGAAGACTTAATTTCAGAGCACACCTGTACACCAAAATAGAGTCAGCCGCTATACAAAGCATAATGATGGCCCCTGCTGTTTCCTTTAACATAAGCGTGTGTCAGCACCAACCAGTAATGATTGTATTGCCTCCTTTCATGTCACAGCCCAATGTTTAAAGCTTTTGAGCTGGATGAGGAAGTTTTCATTCAATTCTCTCATATCTTAGAGGTGCGCACAAGGGATAAAGGGGAAGAGAATGAACTGTTTCTTTTACTGAACCTACATTCCTGAACAAAAAATAATCCCAGACTGAGCCAGAAAGAGAGCACAAGATATAGCACGCCACTACAATGCTAGTGGTTTCTGCACTCGTCTAGGAATTTTGTCTTATTATCCCTACCACAAGGATATTTTCTAGAATTAACATGGAAATCATCCTGGGATAAAACAGAAAACCAGGTTAAATGCATTATCTCATTATCCATTAAGATTTTATTCTTAATGGTATTAGAACGTTCAAGATACTTAGAAAAAAAATCATCCCGCGGAAAAAAGGTTTTTATAGCATTAGTCAGCCAAACAGTTAGGGAAAATACCAAATATTTTTACTTGAAATGTTGATTTTGTAAAACTATTACTCAGTCTTGCAAACCTAGCAGTTTCAGCTATATTTCAATATAAAATCAGAAAACAAACAAGAAAAAAGCTGGAGGTCATAACTTCCTATGGCTTAGCCACGCATTCTGCACAGTTACTTTGAAAATGTTTTCTCCACTTGTATCACTCCCAGTGCTTTAGAACTGTATGATTAATATTGAAATCAATTCCTCATTTTGGCTCAAGCTGCTCATAGAAATATTGATTTTTTTCATGCACAATTTAGTTGGAGGAAAGGAAGAAAAGCTCACCTAAATAAAAAAATCTCTGTTAATATAAGCTCCTTCACCACAGGCTATCAGCTGTTCCCAAACCCAACATCTTTCCTAGCTCTGTCAAGCAATTTTCAGTTTACACTTCTCAAAACCTGCAGTATTAAATACAGCTAAATGCTATACTTTCTTTGCTGATTGCATCAAATGTGTATCTGTGTAAAAGAACAAATCTAAATAGCACCCCAAACGATGAACTCAAAGCCCCACTGAATTTAGGTCCTGGATACCTACTAACATTAGGAGGATGTTATTTTACTGGCCACTTGTAATTGTATAGTCATGACCTTGGGATTTCTGAAATTCACGTCTCCCTTCTGCTCTTTCTGTTCTGTTTTCTGTATGCTGTTGCAGAAATACAAAATTAGAATTGTAAATTAAGGTATTACATAAAAGCCACTGGATTGGAAATCATACCTACTTCACAAAAGGCAGGTTCATTTTACAGAGTTTATTTTCTTTACAACAGTGCAGTGGCAAACTGCGGGCACGGATAGTCCTAGAAATAACCCCTCAAATGCATTCTTCATTTCAGTGGTTCCTACTTTTGATAGTGTCTTCTCATATTATATATTTGCCCTTTGATAAGCTCTGCTTCCTCATACTGTAACTCCCCCCCTCTTCCTTCTCACTTCTTATGAGTTTTTTGGGGGGTTGTTTTTATTCTTTTTTTCCTTTTTTTCACTGTAGCGTGTGTTGATCCTACATGTCTAATTGGCTGTTCTTTTTCTTGAATCTCAGTTAAATATTTCCTCAATTCATTTTATACCTTGCAGGGAACTTTGTGGGTTGACATGTAGAGGCGTGGATGAGTAAGCAAGCTGTAAGCAGTCCAGAAGGCTCCTGGAGTGCAGTGAAGATAATCTCTTGATCCAGGTGAGAGCCCAGCTGTATGACTATTCTGGTACTACACAACTATTTCTCTCTGACTTTAAAGTTGACTTTGATGATTCTCTAACACAAAGGTTCTCATGGCTAAGTTACGAAACCCCTTGCTTCCTCAAAACTTTATAAACTGCACCTTTTTACAGTTCATTCTATCAAAGTATGACTTAATTGCCGATGATTATGTGTTTGGTACCATGTCATGTTAAAACATGTAAATATATTGTTAGTGAACATTTTATGAACTTCACATTTTCCAATATTGTATATTCAAGTATTCATATTTGGGAAGTTTGCCTTTTCTTCTAGAAGCTAAGGTGCTGTAAAACAAAAATTGCAATCGCCCAAATATGACAGAGACAACATGCACAAAAAAGAGTCACACTGAAAAAGCAGGATGTCATACACAATTCCTATGACATTCCCAAATGGCATAGTAACTTACTGAAGCCATTAACGTCATGCCTATAATCATACACAATCATAGAAATCCTGTTAAAATCTTTAATCAGTGAAAAGACTGGAAATGGCTGATAAGGAAAAGATATCATTGGCAAAGCTTGTATGTTTTGTTATTTTGAAAGAAATGTACTTTCCACATTCCGGCGGCAGCTTTGAATCAGGCACGCCGGTGAGCTTTTATTCGATTTAGTCAAAACACCCAGCTGGAACAGACATCTGGAGAAAACTGGGGAAAATGAGGGAGGCAGCAAGTAAGTTTGCTCTGAATGAGCGCCTTCCCCCACACTAGCTGTAGAAGGACAGCTGGACAGGGACACCCAACCATCCAGCAGCAGAGAGCACCTTTTGCAGAAGAAAGGAAAGCATTCCAACGAACTCAGAGCTAAGTAGATACTGGTGCTTGTACACCATTGTCTACAGCCAATCTACTGTCCCATTTACAAATCACAAAATATGCGGGAGGGATAGTCATCCCTGAATCCTTCCTCCTCTTCCGTCTTTCTCTTTCCTGTGGAAAAGTGAAACTCATTGTCCACGTTCCCCTCCATAGCTACAGCCACCGACCTAGCAAGGGAGTTAGGGTTGCTCTGCAGATGGGAGCTGGCACTAGAGCCAAACTTTGTACAATTGCTTTAGCTTAAAATAAGTTTGGTAGAAAGAACTAGTTTCTGTTTTGAGACACTTGTTGGATACACATATGTACTGAAAAAAATGTCTGTACTGTCCCTGTAATAAAACCCTTCAGGAGAGAAGGAGCTCAGGTATTTTTTTCTAGCAGAGGAGAGTCTCTCCCTTTTCTCCAGACACAAATGTCAGTAATCCCAGCTCAGCTGCAGCTGTGCTGATAAAGAGGGTCTGGAGAGGGGAGAGAGAAGTCAGGAGGCCCTACAGCAAAGGTGCCTGTGCAGTTAGCCTGGCCTGTTAGGCCAGATGTTCCAGGCTCTTCAGCTTTTGGGAGGTAAATCCTATTAAATCTCTGCAATTGTTCAATCGGGAAGAGTAATCTTTATGAAAAGATAATACATTCTTACAATACTGGTTGTGTCACAAATGTATGAGATAAAAGATACCGCAGTACAGCTTACTGCTGGAAACAGCTGCTGTAGGTGAGATCTTTTCTCAACTTTCTGTGCTTGGACTGCTTAGATATTCTTATACTTTTCTTAAGAGGTCCTTTATTTTGCTTTGCTCCCAACTCAGGGAACCTGGATGTAGGTGTTAAATAAGGAATACATCCTCCAAAGGTAATCATTGCCCTATAAAATATAAATGCTATATAAATGCTTTATTCTCAGTTGCACTGGCTGCAAAGCAGACCGACGGAGCTTTGAAAGCAATCTAAATTAAATATAATTAAGCCAATTATGTTAATTTGCACAGTTAATTCTTTTGGATTGTAGGATTGACATACATAATGGAGGATTTACATTTTAAATGTTATGTTCTGAAGCCTTATCTTTACATTAATTATTCACGTTGCTATAATACAAAACCTAAAATTTGGCCATCAAAAGTCTGAGAAAGCAAAAGGTTCACTTCTTGGGGTATCATTTCTAAATATAAACTATATAGTCTCCATGACTGCGGGTGGCAACATGGGCCTGGTTTTATTCTCAGTGCTTCATCCTGCACTTCTTGTGTTTCACAAGGGCAGCAAAACAGCTGACAATTTAGTCAGTATTTTCAGCTTTGCTTAATGAGCAGCTTTTAGTTATAAAATCGCCATTGACGTACCAATTATCTTGCGGGTCTTTGATTTGATACATGACATAAAGCATCCTTGAAACTATTCTTAATTAAACCAAGGCAAATTCCCACATTAGGAAAGAGCAGAGAAATCTCTGAGACCCATACTACTCAGTACTTGGAGCAGCATGATAACAGGTAGAGTTTGTATGCATCTATTTGCCCCACGTAGACTAAAACTTAGAGATACATTTCCTCCCACCTGTACTGAATCTGCTTGAAGTTCATCAGCTGTGACATTGAGCATGTTACAGTCAGAGTTTGAGGTAAAATACTTGTTAACCTCCAATGGAGTAAGTAGCTGCAGTTTGTGGGTAGGTAAACCTTTTGCTTCAAGCTGAAAAGGAATTCTAACTTATTTCTACAGTAGTAATGATCTACAGCTTAGTGTATTTTTATTTTTAATGGTGACACTTACAATGGTGATGCATACAACTATGATTTGTTTACTTCTATGAAATCCCTTCTGCATAGCACCTAATGTGAACTTTAGAAAAAAAGATAAGGTGCTAGAACTTCACTAGCAACACTTATCTGAAAGCGCCTCATAATTACCATTACTTAATTCCGAGCCCTGTAACTTAATTTATTTTCCAACACTTTGTAAAGGAAATAACGTAACAGATACAATTATTTGGATTTAGTGAAACAGTTTGTTAATATCTTCTGTTAGTTTGGGGTGTGGGTGGCACAATGTTGGTTGAATGTTTGGGGGGGGATGTCCCTCATAGGTCTGACAAGTAGGTTCCTACAGTTTCAAAACTCTGCAATTTAAGATACTCTTTAGGCGGGCGCCAGATAGCTGTGAAGACAGAGTCAAATTGTGAGCATTTGTCAGTAACCAGTAAAGAAGTCAAACGGCACCCATTTTATTCCAGTGAATTCAGTTTAACCTTCTCATTTCTTGGAATTCAGAGGTAAACACCTGCATTGCAACCCATACTACAGTTTTGCGTGATGTTTTTGGAATTTCAATTGTAGAATTGCTGTAAGTAGAAATACAAGCAAATACTGACCACCTTAATGAAATCAAGTGTCTTCTCAAAGTTGTTTGAAACAAAAATGTAATTCTGATGTGTTATTTCTTTGCTCTGTAAGGATTTAGCATATAAAGCCTATTGCTTCCTTGAAAATAGAGTTCTAAAACACCAAAATGTCATAAGTTTTTTATGGTTTAGCAGCAAGGAAGTATTTATTGCCTTTCTAATGCACAGAAGTGTTTCTTCAAAGAAGAAATAAAAATGCTTTCAAGTGAGGTAAGCCAAAGCTATTTTTCAAATGCTAGTAATGTCCTATTTAATGTTTTGTTCTAATAACGAGCTTGCTTCTCCTCCTTTTACTGCTCTGCATTCCAGAGTTCAGCAATGTGCGTGTTTGTAACTCTAGCTTCTTGGTTTAAATATAATTATACTGAGAGAATGGGTTGGAAAGTGCTGCTGCTTCTTTATGTATTATTATGAATGTATAAGAAATTTAGAAGAGGGAAGATCTCAGTGGATTTTCCATAGAGCAAGAGTTTGCAGCAAAATTAACTTTAATGAGTATCCTTGTTAAAGGTCCTTGAAAAAGAGGAAGGCTGGAAAGTGACAAGTCCCTTTGGGGCAGAGCTTCAGAAAATGTATGTGGGTGGTATGTACCACTCATAAGAAAAGCCAGAGAGGAAACTATACTAAGTAAAAAACCCTTTCTCTAGAACATCAGTTCTGTCTCATCCTGCAGTAAAGAGGTAGAACTTTTATTTTAATTTTCCTTCAAAGTGTATTTCTCTTATTCTTCACATTCTTGGGTCAGTTTCTTCCTCTTATTTTCCTGCCTTGGAAGTCCTTTTCAGCTCAAGCATTAGCCCTAGGGTATCTAGGTAACTTTAGCTCTTAAATAGTTGTTTGAGGCAAGTGTGGTTTTACTTGATGTGCTCCAAAACTATTCCCTACTTTATAAAATAAATGTTTTATAGATCCTAATCAATTTAATCTATTTTTGCCTGTACACTACCTAGTACTGGTGTTGGTACAGTATGCCAACATACTTCTTGGGGCTTCCATAGACAAGAACCTTTTGTTTTAACCACTTCTATATTTTGTATTCTTTTTATTAGAAATCAAGAGACTGGCAGTTCATAGTATCTATTTTATAGAAAATTTGGCCATAGCAACAATGCAGACTTTGCTTTTGACTATAGGTTTTTCCCATCCTTTGAATTCACTATTTCACGTATGTGTCCATGCATGCACATACTATCTTAGTCTGAGAAGCTTTCTTCCTTAGGTACCTGACGTAGCTGCTGGCACGTTACCAGTGCTTCCTGACCCTTGTCATCCTGGCAAGCTGTTGAATTTATCAACATTTTTTTAAGAAAAAAAAAAAAAAAGATATTAAAAAAAAACTTAATCTCTTTGAGGGCAGATCAAATTCAGCTCCTCGCTCAAGTTCATCTCAACTGACCGACTCATTTTGAAATATATCTTGTTATATTTTGAAATATACCTTGCTGTGTTGATGAGTGTTAGCCTTCACATGGTAAAAAAGATTTTTAACCATGTGGCTGTATGTGATGGAGTATACCATGATCTACCGGCAACAGTAAAGTCAAGGGCCGGACAGGAATGTCTCAAAGTATTTAAATAAGGAGGAAATCTGTGAAAAATCTTATTCCCATATGGTCTACGTTTCCGAACATCCCTCTTTGCTCTTTCATGTTGTTTTCTTTAGCATTAGTCATGAAGAGTGGTTTATGTGTAAAAATAGTGACATGCTGTTATTGGAAATAAATTACATTGTCCATTTTTCTGTATTTCAGTGAGTGACCAGATTGCTACAAAGGGACTGTGTTTATAAAGTGCACTTCCCCTTACTTGAGAAACCACCAGTTTTTATCTAAACTACAGCAAATGTTTGGTTTCAAACAGATCTGCTTAAATAAAACTGTATTTTTCAGGCATCTCGCAGTATTGCGACTTAAGGAAAAAAAAAATAAGGAAAAAAAAAAATTGGACTATTGATGACGATTCTCTGGACCTGGCTGTGTTTTGTGCAGCAGCAGCTTTCCTTGGGGCAGACCCGTGTCCATGCACAGAGCCCAGCCTTCGCCTGCCGCAGAGCAGACCCGACCCCATCCTGTAAGGGAAGGCTTGAGGAGCCGGTGTGATCCTGGAAACTTTCGTGTGTGTGTGTGTGTGTGTGTGTGCCAGAGAGGGGGGAGAGAGGGAGACCTAGCGCAAAGGAGAGTAAGGGAGGAAGGCAGGGGAGAGAGGGGAGCCTGCTTCACGCACTGCTGAAGGCTGTCAGAAGCAGACCGCACGAGCAGCAGCGCTGGCTGGTGTGCAATTTAAGGGACAACGTTCATCGACTTTATTCATTGAATTGCTGAAGGACAGATATGACATCCGACTGCTGCTTCTATATGTTCTTGCTTATTGGTACCAGGGGTAAGTGTGTCCGGCTGTTTTTCCTGTTTTGAACGCGGCAAAGCAGATAGCTGATAAACTTCAGTAGTGGGTTTTTTTAAAAACTATGATATTCCAGTGCTATTTTACAGTTCTTCATGGCAATTATTCTCTGATAGAATTGAAGTGTAATTCAGTCTGTCAGGGTTATTTGTAAGCATCAAATATATTTGTACTTAATGCTTTGAGAACTACTATTAATAGTTACAAGCTGAAATTAAAAAATAAGAAACAGTTTAACCATTTCATAAATACTTGCTGTAAATATTTAATGAAGGTATACATAGAACTGACTGGTTTCAGATACCTTGAAATCCACGTTTTAGACTCGGCTCAGTAGTTTGTAGTGATACTGTGCAGTGCTACTAGAATTGGTAGTTCTCAAAAAGTAGATTGTGTTCAGGTAACAGGAATTTTTGCCGTCTGATTCAGCGTGAAAGGCAGTGCAGCATGCAAGATGGAGACCGAATTAGATTTAAGTTTTTCTTCATATGAAAATCCCTTCCGTGTGGTGGGAGGTACACCTGACCTTCTTCTTACTTTAGTGATGTTTTCTTCATTTAATTTGAGTACCCTGTTTGCAAGTGCTGCTTTCAACTTGGGTAAAGCTGTCCCTGTGGAGCTGCTGATACTGATCTATATGTTTGGTTTCCTAATGATTAGCATTTTCTTTAGTTATAAACTTTAATATAACGATTTATTTTTGTTGCATTGTCAATAATAAAATAACGTTTTATTGACTTCGTAGCTGTTATTTCAAAGGGTAGTAATTTCATCTATTTTATTAAACTAATAGGAGCCTAAGGTTGAATTCTGCCTCCTGCATGAACAAAAGATTGCTCTCTCTCCTGCTTTTAAATTAAACCTTTTTGCATTTACATGTGCATACTATGCTGCTTAACATAGGATTTGTAAGGGATACCACCTACATTAGGAGTTTGGGAAATGGAGCTCCATTACTTACAGCTGTTTTTACAGTTGCAAAGCTTAGTTAAATCCGTGGAAAAACTCTAAGCAGTTCTGTTATGTTTTGGAGGAATACCTAATATGTGAGCTGCAAGCATGAAAAAACAGTGGTATTAATGTATTTGGAATTAAGTAGGCTGTGATAATGAGATGATATCAAGCCTGTGAGCTTCATATGCATCTGTGTTATCCATGAGCAATAATCCCATATTTAAAGGTAGTACTTCAAGGTACACAGAATAAAAGCTAAAGGATTTCAAACAAATTAAGCCTTTCATATTACTGCTTTCTATATCAAAACAGTAAAATGTTGAAACATTCATGCAAGATGTGCAAATTAATATCGGCATAATTTCTGCTGGGTTAAATTCATCTCAGCGGTGGAATTTATAAAACCTATCAAAATATATTAAAGCATATTGCAAAATAGCATAGCAGATGAGGACAGTGAATGACTACAGGCCTGCTAGTATTATAGGTATGATGACCATTACTTTTTAGGTGTTTATTGGCTCATCATATACAGCGTATTATAACACATATAAGAAAACCCCATGGCTCATCTAGATTTGTTGAAGAGAGAAACAGTGCAGTCATAGATTAAAGCATGTGCGTGCCTGGACTCTCTGTCGCCTCTCAGTACTCTGTTTTGCACCAAAATGGATTCCCGTTTAGTGCCACTTCTCCCAACCTTGCGCAGTGCACAGGTCGTAGCTTCACTGCCTGTCAGAGTTTCAGCCCACAGTCTGAACTGTAACCACATCTACAAGTTGGCTGATTTCATCCACGCGATAGATTTAAGGTTTGCTCAGGTCTTTAGGCTAGCTGATATTAAAACAAACACTCCTGAAGTAAGCATGGTTGTGCTTAGAAACTGCGTTTGTTCTTTATGGACTGCTAGAAGTTCAGTTGAACAGTTTTGTGTTTTGTTCCGTTTTAATTTCTACAACTCACAGATGCTCCTAACTCTTAAAAAGTAAAATGAGAAATATCTATTGTATGAAAACTACTCTTGCCTAACCCATCCGTATCAATTCAATCTACATCTGCTTAGTTTTCCATTCAGCTAAAGCAGCTAAAGCTGCACACAAATGACTCCAATAGCTCTTTTATTTTACTCTTCCTTCAGATTCTTCCTTAAATCTTTTGTTTAAACTTCTCTTTAAACCTTCCATTCCAAAATCCAAAGAATCAAACTAGTCCAAATAATCAAATTATGTAGCTTTTTCTGCACCAGCAACTCAGCAACTGCCTGACTACTTTCCCACGTGGAATGTAGTAGACCAGGTAGAGGGTTTCTTTGAAAACAAAGCAGCATCTGTACCATGCTTTTTGCCGGTTCAACAGCATCGATTGTAAGATGGAGAAAAGTAAATTTCAGACTCCAGTTGTGGAACTGGCAGCATTGAATGGGCAGCCAGGACAAACATCTGCCTTGGTGGCTCCCCCCACCTCACGAAGCTAGCGGGTTGCTTGGGCATGTCGCTGGCACTGCGCTGGCTGCCACATCTTCTCTCGTAGTAAAATAATCAACTGTAATCACTGCAACAACCATAGTGCACTTTTGTGTCTTTAGAGTCACTTTGATTATCTTTCTGGGGACAAAAACTATTTTGTCCTCCTAGACTTTGGCTAAGTGACAGACCTGCAAACAATTTGTTTATCAGTCATTAAGAAAACCAGAAGAACATTAATATCTAAAGCTATTCAAAGTGAATTCCAAAAGGGTTGTGGCAGGCTCCTCATAGAAAACAGTTGCGATGGTTACTTTTTTAACTGTGTATGCTCTGTGACCATACATGAATTTTGCCAATCCTATTTCTGCTTGTGTCTACAGTTCCCCTTCCCTCCTCTTTCTGTTCTTCCCCTCATACATTTTTTTCCTTCCCTTGTCTTCACTTCAAAATGCCAAGGAAAACTTTCTTCAAACCATC
Organism: Anarhynchus alexandrinus; assembly: GCA_008711295.1. Taxonomy (NCBI): domain Eukaryota; kingdom Metazoa; phylum Chordata; class Aves; order Charadriiformes; family Charadriidae; genus Anarhynchus; species Anarhynchus alexandrinus. Next base: position 255,026 of record VUYV01000031.1, on the reverse strand, counting down.
TGAAACCTGTTAGCCCCTCTGGTGTTGCCTGCATGTGACAGCTGTTTTCAAGGCCAAGATCTCTTGTACCAAGTGCTTTCTGGCAAGTGTGGGAAAGAGACCATCCCAAATACTTTGGAGAAGTCCAAGTTTATGATTGTGCAGGATACTGCTCTTGTTTACATAGTTTGTAACAAATTTTGAGGTCCCTTCCAGATTTGTAAATAGGAAAGTGAAATTACTTCAGGCTTTGCGGAAGCTCAAATAACCATTGTGTAATAATTTTTGGTTAATGTGTCTTTGCTTTCATTTAATTTGAGCATTAATCTGACTGGCTTCCCTGTGGCTAGAAGAATAATGTGCATCTTGTATATCTGCGTGTGCAACAGAAATTAATATCTTTGCAGAAAATCGGGGATGAAGATGATTTCTGAGGAAAATTTCCTCTAGTGTCAGTTAGAGGACAATAAAAAGTCTACAGAGTGATAAACTGAAGCTCGGAAAGTTAGCTCGTTGTTGTCTGCAGAGGCTGGTCTGCCTGCAACCGCTGCGGGGGCAAGGCTGCTTGCACCTCTCCATGAATTGCACTCGGGGCTACCCAACTTGCAAAGCTGTCTTGACTGTTTGTAGTAACTCTACCCGACTTGAACCATTTCATGTGCGATGTGGAATTTTTTGCACCTTGAGCAAGAAGACAAGGAAAGCTTTACCAAAATAATTTTAATTTTTAAGAAAGTGAGGAACTGGTATTTTGCCCATGTGAATGATTCTGGGAATCCTGTATTAAGCAATGCCTTTTCTTAAAGGAATAAGGGCTTCTGCAGTACTCCTCTGCAAAACCACTGTGTCTGAGAGAGAGTTCTCTGACAGGCCATCCCACTAGAGCTAATGAGCCTGTTCAAGCCCAGTTGCAGTAGTGTAAAATTAACCTTCTCTAATGGATGTTCCTGGGTACTTGAGACCGGTGTGAAACTCATCAGAGGAACTGCCACCAATAATCTCATCAAGTGTTTCCTGGTGGTGCCATATATCTCCAATACTTTGAAGTCATCAAATAAGACTGAAATGAGGGGTTCAAGGCAGGGAGCTGTAGGAAGCTGAGAGGATCAGGAAGTCATTGTGGTTGTGTCTGAAATAGAGAGAAGGTGAAAATGTATTGGGAAGGACTGAGCAAGGAGACTGAGAGTAGGTGCTGAAGGGAGAGGAAAGTGGGACAAGGGAGCAGAGAGGTGAGGGAAAAGGCTAATGTTACTTAGAAAGGGAAAACGGAAATCAGAAAGGCTATTAGTCTGGGAGGGTGGATGTTTGAGAGGGAGCCAGCAGGGTACAGTCAATTAATTAAAGGAGAAAGAGAAGGAGCTCTGAGAGGGGGGAGCGTCTGAAGAAGAAAGTCAGAGGATGGTGAGATCAGAACTAGGACCGTATGCAGACAGGAGAAGACAACAGGATGGGAAGCATGTAGTGATTAGGCAAAAAAGGATGGAAGTGAGGTAAGCAGCCAGGGTGAGGAAAAGATTGTGACTGAGCAGAAAAAGGAGCTGTGCTCGGTGGGGTGAGGGCTGCACTACAAAGCGGGAAGGAAGCCCGAGGTTGTCAGTTAGCAGAAACAGTTGCCATATATGTGTTAATGTCTCAGCTCCCCATCCGAGCAATAATGCCATATTCTAAACTGTAGTCTGAGCAATCTGTGAGGACTTCAAAATGGGAAGTCTATTATAGCTGCATGACAGAACCATTGAGGAATTTAATGTTGTAATTTCTGAGTGGTTAGGACACAGACTAAGCAGCGGGATGTCAGTAATGCATTAGAAGACTAATCAAAGTGCAGGTAAAATGCCGGTATTATATGGTGGTGCATTTGCAGAAATGTATGAAATATAGAGTTGTGTGACAGACTTTGAATGTATGTTGCTAATAACTCATGTTTGCACATAGTTCCTATCATAGGGGAAAAAAGAAGAAACTTTGGATATTGAGTGATAGCCAAGACAAGAAGACAATGTATGATATAAAGAAGTGACTTTGTGTATGCAAAGAAGTAATACACGATATTATGCTCACTCCCTGCTGTGTTGTCCTTAATGCTCGTGAGGCATCCAACATGCAGTTGACTTGTGGGACAGGGCAAGAGACAGACCCCTGGAGGAAGGACTGATGGGAAAATGTGGATTTGAAAGAGTCTCTGGAGCCATCAGCTGTGTCCTCTTGGGGAGAACTGGCCCTGGGAGGGCCAGTTGTCCCCATATACCTGATGCCAGGAGTAGAAGGTGGCCAGGCAGTTGGGAAGGAGAGCCCAGTGGCACCTCCACTGATCCTGCGGGACTGGTGCACATGAGATCACTTAGCAGAGTTTATCCAGAGAAGATGTTAAATCACCCAGTCCTGTATACCACAGGTCACTGTGTTCCACCTGTGTACCCTGTACCAATCCTGAGGCTTTATGTGGACAAAATGTTTAATCTTGATAAAGTAAGTGTTTCCTCCAGAGGAGAGCAAGTGCCACTACGAATGGCAGAGGCCATACGGCCGGACTGAGACTCGAAGACATGCATGCGCCTGTCAAAGCAGGTGAGCTGTGCCTCTTTCTCCTCTGTTCTGCAGAGAAAATAGAAGCACTTGATTGACCTGGGAGAAGAGTCTTTTCTCCATCATAAACATGGTGGTCAGTGCTGTGCTGAACATGGGGGAAAAGGCACAGTGCTTGGAAAGGTGGTGGTGGTGTCTTTACATAGAAATATATACACTTTTCTGTTCTGCTTTATTTTGTTTCTCAGTTGCAATTAAAAAAATATGGCTAAAAATAGGTGAGAGCAATAGACCAGCTCCTTTTCAGAATCAGCTACTAAGAAGAGCATCCTTCCATGAAACTTAAAATCTGGCCACAACATAGTTAAACCCAAAGTTTGCACTGTATGGAGAAAAAAAGGGACTAGGTTAATGAGTTTAAAAGCCGTGTAATTGATTAGCCTGAAGAAGTTAATAGTAATGCAGTCAACAAAGATGATCTGGTTTTTTAGAGGTTTATTCAAGAAGGCCTATCTACCATGAAAGTACACTTCCTGACATCTTTTCCTGGTCTCCAATTCCATGTGAAGACATGAGAATTACCTGTTCCGTTGTTTTACCTAGGAACTATAAACACTGATTTTTCAGAAACTGTCATTCTTTTCTGGTATTCAAATAACACTGCAAATCTCTAGTTCTTTTGGTATATCCTCCATGTTTCAAAACCTGTTGTATAATAACAATAGTTTCAAAGTGTTTCTCAAATAATTCCTTTCAAATTCCTCCTGTGGCTGGTTTGACAATATTTTCTTTTACAGTTGCTGCTTTATCTTCAGTCCAGACTTTCAGCATCAAGCAGAAAGAATACAACCACTTTCTTCCTTCCAAATATGTATCAGTAATGGGTCTTGAATAGCTGGGCTTTTCAACATTCCTAAGACTTACATGTCACATGAGGTTTTTCTTTTTCCTAATATGTTTTAGAAAAAAACAGTTATTTTTAAATAAGTACTGATAATTTCACTAGCATGCCTACATACATATTTTTGGGTTTTAGCACTACTTGTTTTCTTTTTTTTTTTTAATATTTCATTTACAATGTTCACTGCTTTCACATCATCTTTTAACTGGTTTCTTGCTCAGAGAAATAGTTTTTGTATCTATGGATGTAGAGCTTTGGAGAATTTAACAGATATTTTTAAATAATACGAAGTTACAAAGGATTTAATTTTGTTAATCAGTTAGTTACATCAACAATTGGTTTAAGTACTGAGATACAATCTTGTAAGTTACAAATATGTTATCCTGATATAACTGCTTTATTCAATCTGTTAAAAAAAAGAATGTAGCCAGATTGTGATGTCTGGTAAGAGACAGCTGTGTACCAGTACTCTCTTTTCTCAGTCCGCTTTCCGATGTCGTGGTGCAGCTATTAGAACAGCCTCTTACGATCCCCGCTGAGAACGGGGATGCATTTTTCCAGGCACTCTTCTGCATGCCTTGCCCTGGGCAGGCTGCCGTCTGAGTCGGCAAGTCAGATGTGGGGTCAGCCTGTTGGAGACCCAACAGAAAGGTGTCACAGGACCAGGGTGACGGAGCAGATGGCTGTTGGAGCAAACCTCTCCTCCTCCCAGCCCTGTGTCCTGCCTCGCGTGTCGTGCTAGTGGTGGATCGTGATAGCACTACTCTTAATTTAAGCTATGTTTCACAGAGCACGCTTTCATTTGTGTTGACAGCAAGAAAACACTCAGTGTCAGGAACAGGCATCATCACATGTTGATTTAGCTGGAGTGGGGTCAAAAGGAAGAGAAGGAGGAGCTATAGACTATGTGGAGGTGAATCAGTAACCCATGCAAATTATTGTTTAGCCAAACTGCATCTAAAATGGGGACAAACTTCTGAATGTAGTTTCTCGTTATCTTTTCTGCCTTGGTTGAGGAAAAATTAATATCCAGATAACTTACACCTATGTGCTACTAATACATTTCTTTATCTACGTTAATAATTGCATAAAATCTAAAAGTTATAATCTTAAAATCAATTAATCTTAATCTGCATGCACATTTTTATATATCCTGCAAAAGAAGGCATAAGCCAGATGTCTCTGATCATGGTTCAGCCAGCTAACATTATTCACTTTAAGAAAGTCAGAAATCCTATTAGTTTGAGATAATTTCTGTTTTATGGCACTTTAACTGGAGTGTCACAATTTATAGCAGTAAGCTATGTTTACTCATAGTAAAATATAGTAGAGATTGGAAAACGTGTGATTTTTAAATTGAACCAAATATTCATGAGTCAGAATCCAATAATAGTGCATTTATTTAAGCATAGTGTCTGCAAATTGATTTTTCACAAAATAGTCCCATGAGTTCTCTAAAATTCTTTTGAATTATTTGACTTCAGAACAGAACAATAAAGGATTCCATTTTTATAATACTTCAGGAGGGTTGAATCTCATAGATTTATAGGGCGCAGCAACCTCCCAAATCTGAACTTGTAGTTCTATATTAAATTTAAATTCTTAAGAGTTATAAATGGTTCTTAGTAACAAAAGCATGTGAATAAATAAAATGTATCAGATAATCCTGTCTCAGGCTCACCAAGAAATAATATATTTTTATTGTTACAAAGTTAATCTTAAGCATTCTTCAGAGCTTCATTTTCAGTTGTGCTGGCTTAGTTTCATTGTAAGAACTATCATTAAAATCCTTTTAGACTTTATTAAAGGCACAGGGAAAGAAAAAAAAAAAAAAAGACCAAACCAGATTGTGTTTCATATTGCAAATACCTCCTGTAAAGATGCCAAAACACTTTTTTCCATTTCTCTCCCTGGAGTCCTAGATAGAAAAAGCTTACCTGAGAGTGTTTTACAAAGATTTATTTAAGATTGTGTTACTTGGGACAAGAGGGAAAATATTGTGGCTTCTGAAATTGTGGCTGATGTGCAGTTTGCGTAGTTCAAGCAACCCTGTAGCAAGATAAGAGACTAAAGAGCAGTGGAAGATGGGGAAAGACAAAATAAAATTGCCCGCTGCCCCCCTTCAGGTTCTTTTCCTCAGCTGGTGGTCGGCATGGCTTTCGCAATTCTACTTTGCTATCACCAATTCTGCAAGATGTTCATTGTAACAGTCCCTTTTTTTTGGNTTTTTTTTTTTTTTTGGTTGGTCATCCCACCCCCCATCACAAGAGCATATCAAAGATGGTATGAACAAAGTTAGAGCTAAGTCATCCAATTTTTAGTTGGGGGAAATGGGGAGAGGGAAAGGAAGAGAGTTTTTCCCTTTTCGACCTAAGAAAAGTTAGGCAAAGTGTTATGATCTTTCAGATTGTCTTCTGTTATGAGAAGTTAATGATAGTCACATAATTCTTTGCTCTTCTGCTCATTTACAAATAATGTATACTCAGAACATCATAGAATATCAGAATGTTCGTTGCTTTTCTAATTTCATTCCTTTTTTTTGCAGCTTTCTCTTAGGGCTTTGATACAAGTACTTTCTGTCTCATGTCCTGGGTTTTTTGTTACTTCCGTGCATGAATGCACATGTACACAAACTCCTCTCCTGTATACAGCATCATGTCATGGAAGTCACTTAAATCTGCCTTTTCTTTATGGAAACTTAAGAGACGTATTACAAATGTCTGTTGTTTGTTAATTTAAATAATTTCGTTTTCACTAATCAGTGTTTCACTTTTGCTGACTTTACATATGGCTGACTGGGTTAACTTGCACAAAGCAAGAAGTCTGCAGTGAACTTCTTTAAAGTAATCTCTAATTCCTATCAATATGCATTTGAAGTCAGAATGTTTGTTATCCAGATGAGGTGAATGATTGCTGCTTGAGGGACGCTAATTTATTGATAACCAGCTGTTCTTGATCTTCGTGGCTAAAGTACATTTTAAATTATTTGATTGCTCAGATTTAAAAAAAAAAAAAAAATCTTCGTTAGGTTACTACCAAGCATGTTATGAGATAGGGAAAAAATGTAAGATACATAGCAAATACTGCCAAGAAAGAAACTTTTTTCCCGAGACTGCAAAACATAAAAAATGCCATTCCTGGTGTGAAGCTTCAGAGATTTATTTTTTTCTTTTGTACATATCTTTAAATCATTAACTCTTACAAATGCAGTGTTTCAAAGGAGGAAACAAAATTCTCTTTGGGGCTCGAAGAAGCATACTCCTCAGCGGCTGGGAGGAAGAATCAGCTCCCGGCAGGGGAGTTTTCCTTGATTTTGATGTCTCACCGTTGCCTTTTCTGGGCCTGTCAGGTGGGATGGTACTGACTAGCACAGTGTATTTAGCACATTTACATCGGTGCCTTCATTTTTGTTCTATATCTAACGCCACCCAAACAAAACCCTAGTGTTCCATGTGTCCAGCTTTAGACTTAATATTGCACCAGTGTGAAAAGGGTATTAGTGGAGCCAAAGGATGCAAAGCAACACTAGGGCAAAGGAAAGCCTACCTTAATGTATATTCTATTGGAAATTGTGTCAGAGTACGGAGAACTTATTTCTGAATGGAAATGATAGTCAGACATCATATAAATTCTGTGCATTAGGGGAGAGGAAGAAAAGGGAAAGCGGAGTGACAGAAAGGTTTGGCTCTGCTCATTAATTTGTGTCTTTGTTAGACATTGTGCTGAACCCTCATCCTCTGGGAATGCCCTACAAAATTTGAGTTTCCGGATAAAATTCCTTATACTTCTTACTGGGGCTTTTCCAAATAGTATTATCTCTTTCAGCTCTTTCTGTGCATCAGAATCTTTTTATTCTAAATTCCATGTGAGCAGAACAAAAAGGCAAATTAATAAAAGGTATGAGCCAAATCCTCTGGCAAGGTGCCACGGGACCAGTCTGAATTGCTCCACTGGCAGCTTCTGGCCCTGGAGCAGATTTATCTGGCAGTTATACAAAGAGGATCTTCCAGCACTATAGCTGGATTAATTAGACTGAATTATCTGTGGCATAACTGATAACTAACTTTGGTAATGTTGTTATGAGATTGGAGTCTATATATTCCAAAAGATAGTACAAATTTTCTGCTTTGAAAAACACTTCTGAAATAAAAGCATTGTGAAACCCACAGCAAGACATAAAGGTACCATATGAAATTGAAATCCAAGATCATGACCAGATTGGCATGCAATAGCAGCAGTCAGAATACATGCATCTTTTGTGCTAAAATCCTTTGCAGTATATTGTGTTTAATGAAAGCAAACATTTTATATAGTCAGTCATAAATTTACGTGCGTCTTTCAAGTACTACATATTCCTAGAATGACATCTAATATGGTCTACTAAAGATAAATGTAATGCAATAAAACTGAAAATGTAATTCTGGTGGCAAGAGCAACAGCCGAAATATAAAAAATTGCTAGTGTTTTAGAAATGAAGGTGTTGCAACCATTTGGCATTCTGAATAAATGACACTGTGTCACTTGCACCCAATAAAACCTAAAATTGCAAGCATGATGCAAGATACTTATGCTATACAGATACTTAGGAAATGCTACAGACATCAGGGCTGAACAATTAGAAAAGGAGGAGAGGAGCAAATAACAGAAAAGGAAATGTAGTGATAACTGTTTAATTATACTCCTGTGGGGATCCAGTACAGATGTTTAAATCTTTTAACCCATTGATGCTTTGCCTCAAGGATTAACGCTAAAGTATCTATTGCCGCTAGAGCAAGGTCTGGTTTTGTCTACAAGTTTTGCCCAAGGGGTTACGCCAAATGTGTACATTAACAGCATTAAAGTTCAAGTGCATATACTGTTTTTTATTCTTGTATGAAACCAGAATCTATTTTCAATATGTTACTTATGGACAATTTTTGAATGTTAATAAAAATGGTTTTAAGAGCAGGGAAGTCTCATTACATATTCACAGAAATCACTAGAAAGCTTTTCCTAAAAGAATTGTCAGGTTTAGGAGAGTCTTCATAAAAATTACATGCCANAAAAAAAAAAAAAAAAAAAAGAAAGCATTCCCACTGATAAAACTGTAACAAATGAAATAAAAGCATACAAAAGTTAACTTCATATTTCTATCCTGAAATACACTGGACTAACTTCATCCTAGTGTCTCATAAATTGCTCAAAAATTCCCTTGTTTAGTGGGAAGAAACTGAATAATTCAGAACAAAACCAGGAAAATTCACTTCTAGATATTGTTGTAATGGACAAATTCAGACAACAAATTTTTTTTTTTTAAATAAGATCTTTTTAAGATGTCATGTCTTCCTCTTTTTTCTGCCATTTGGTGATTCAAATGCTTCTGATCAGAGTTGGTCAACCACTTTTCACTACCATTCTTTGTCAAACATTAATTAACCATCTTTTAAGTTAAAGAAATTCATAGTTATAAACTTGTTTTATAGCCTTGTTCTGATGATATATCTTTGAAAATAAAGGTTACAGGCCTATGAGGTCTCCTCCTCTATATTATACTAAAGGTCTTTCAAAGGCAGTATTTATACTCTTCAAATAACTTTCAGCAGAAGAGGAATTTTTTAATCTATTGTCATCTTGAAGTACTTGGGCTAGCACAAAAATGACAGGCAAAATCGATTTCAACTTTAATGTTTCCTTTGTTGACCTTCTGTTTTAGTTGAAGAAAATATTCTCTTTCAAAACAACCATTTCACAAGAAAATTTTCAGTCCTGTCTTGCTCTAGTCCATTTCCCGCTGTGTCTAGAAGTACAGCAACTAGAACAGGCTAAGGATGGGAGGAGGCAAAAGCCCCACCATTTGATAAATTGGCATTGGTCTTTTTGAAAAAATTGTGCTCTTGTAGGTAAAATAACTTTCCATCATAGTAAGTACAGGGTGGGTTCTTCAGTATCGTGATCATTCCTGGGTCCTTGTCAACTAAGGACTCCTTTTGAAAAATAGTTGGATTTCCTCAGCCTCAGTACTGTCAAACTGACAACTTATTCAAAGGGAAGAAAAATACATTAACCTGTTTGGAATTTGAGAATCATTTTGTAGTCATGACAATGGGTCTTCATGTGATTCAAATTTTTGAAAATACAAAAATATTTTCCTGGTATTACAATATTATCGCTCTCTACAACTACCTAAATGCAGGTTGTAGCAAGGTGGGTGTTGGTCTCTTCTCGCACGTAACAAGCAATATGACAGGAGGAAATGGTTTCAACTTATGCCAGGGGAGGTTTAGATTGTATATTAGGAAAAATTTCTTCATCAAAAGGGTTATCAAACATTGGAAGAGGCTGCCCAGGGAAGTGGTTGAGTCACCGTCCCTGGAGGCATTTAAAAGACATGTAGCTGTAGCACTGAGGGACACGGTTTAGTGTGGAGTTGGCAGTGTTAGGTTAACAGTTGGACTCGATGATCTTAAAGCTTTTTTCCAACCTAAATGATTCCATGGTTCTATATGCCCTTCTTTGAACCTATATGCAATACAATTGAGATTGATGTCACTAGAAAGTACCAAGCAGCGAGCTGTGCTGCTTTGATTAGTATAATTGCTTATGGTGCTGTCTAATCATTCCAGCATTGCTTCCATTATGGAGTCATATTCACTTGTCTTACAGAAGCTAGAAGTAACTGTGTTCAGTTCATGTTCTTCTACTGCACGTCCCTTATTTGGTTTCTCAAACAGCATTTGTGACCCAGTATCTGTTTTCAGAAGTTTTTGCCATTTTTCAAAGAATGCACAAAAATAGTGAGCTTGATGAATTAATTTAGCTGGGAGGAAAGCCGTGTTCTCCTGGGTATATCTTGTTCTCAGCTTTCCCAAATGTGTTCCCTCTTTTGATTTCTTTTTATGAGAGCTTAAAGAGGGGCTGCCGTGTTTGTTCTCCAGCGATTCTGCATCCGTGCAGCAGAGGAAAGAGCCTTACTGTCTTATACTAGATAACAACCCAACTCTAGCTTATTCCTTTCAAGAAGCAAAATGGTGGTAAATGAGTCTTATATTTTCAAAACCAGCAGGAAAAGAGTTATCCACTTTCTTTGAGCTAGAGGAAAGGTCACAGATGTCTGCCTTAGCAATAAGTGCCTCAAAACAGCAGATCTGGACAAGCTTAAAAGGTGTGTGACATGGATTCTTGTTTGAGAAGAATTGAGGGATGGAGAGGGACCTTAAGTACGTAATAGTCAGAAATATTTAATTTGCAGAATTATGAACATGTGCTACTGGGTAGAACATTATTCTGCGCTGAGACAGCAAACACCTTGCAAGAAAGATGCTTGTTTGTGGTTTTGCCATTTGTACTGATACCAGTTCACCTATTTCTTTTCTATTTCTGCTAGAAAGTTTTGCAAATATTTTAGTATTTATTCTGAGCATTATGAGAAAAAAAAAAATTGCTGGTACAGTATGGCTGAAATGTGTGAAATTACCTCTCTGTCACCAGAAGGGCAGGAGGTGGTTTTCTGTATGAAGTACAGAAAGAAGATATTTTTTACTTGGAGTATCTGTAAAAGCAAACCTTCTGGCGTAATCAAGTCTGTCACAGATTTATACTTTTCACCCTCACAACTGAGGTCTAAAAAAACGTGTCCTGAGTTCCACCTTTTCTCTACTTTCTACCTTTGAGTTCTTTATACACAGTTTAAAAACTGTGAGTCTTCCTTTATCTGTCAGCCTACCCCACTGTTTGCCATATCTCTGAAGGACATCAGGATTTTTCTGTTGAGTGTGCAGGATAACAGTATTGGCCTAAATGTACTCATTATAAAACACAAATAATTTATATTAATCAAGCCGTATTAAGGTTCAAGTTGATTGTTTATATGGTTTGCTGATGGCGGCACCTTTGTGTTATAGGGAGTCTCATGCTTTTACAGTACAAGTTTGGCCATAAGAAGCAAAGCAGAGGTGTTCTATCCCAGAAAAGCTGCAAATGAGAACCTGTAAAACAATAGAGGTTACCTTTGAAGCTTGATACGCATATGGAGCAGAGACCATGTAACATATGGATTAATAAAAGGAATACAAAATAACATTTTTCTTTTTCTTGATTTAACGCCAACGTGAAACAGCCAGTGACATGATGTGATGAAATAATCATTAATCAGTATTTTTCGGAGCTATTCTATCAGGAGGTTTCGCTGCTAAAAAAAGGACAATGTAACAAGATACTAGAAGAGTGGTTCAATTTTTTCATAGTGGGAAATCAATAACAGGTAGAAAAGTTGACACCTTTAATACTGCATGACAAAGGACGATAGATTGTTATCGTGGTATGATAAACTCCAGTGTCAGTACAGTTTTTATTTGCAAAATAAGAACCATAGTTTTTTGTTGCTGTTGTTGCCGTGCTATCTTTATCCATTTTCCTCACATAAAAGACACTATTTTACTTTCCTTAATCCAAAAGAGAATCACTTGAATATTATCCAGCATTTTACAACGGATTTTACTGTCTTATCTCCTGTCTACCTTTGTCAGCTTTGTCAAATATTTCCTCAGAGGGTTGGGGGTTTTTCCATTCATAAATCTCCTGCGATCTGCAGCGTCCAAACTTCTGTCTTTTTTTGCATAAACAAAGTGATGTTAACAAGTCAATGGACAAAGCCCAGTGCTTTCGATGATTTGACTAGGATGAAGTTGTTAAGTGTTGACGCCTTGTTATCTTCTTTCCTAGGCAGATATTTACATGCCAGGGTAATCCAACATAGCACAAAATGAGTAATGCGGAGATTCAGAATAGATATCATCAAGGCTATAAATTTACAGAGAATTCAAAACACTAAACACTAAACTAATAAGGGATTATGTACTCTTTCACAAAGAACGATTTCTAAACTGTGACAGAGAGTAAATTCAAGTTCAGGGATTAATTATTTGATTAATTAATAATTGTTACTATTACTATATGAATAATTAATAGTAATTTCTGGAAAATGCAATGAAAATCCATTGAATGGTACTGTAAGAAGATAAACACCATCATTTGGAATTTAAACTACATGGAGGTCAGCCCCTTTAAGCACACAGTTTGGCTCAGTGTGAATATGTCTCCAGTGTGTAGGGAAAACGACTCAACAAAATAGAAGGGATTGTTTGTTTTTTCCATTTATGTTTCATTTTTCCATATTGTCTTTTACCAGGTGTCTCGGTAGTTGCTCAGATTGTTAGATAACTGCTCTGAAGGGAGCCTCACTTGCCTGTGATTTCTTTTTTGCAGAAAGACACTTTAGACACTAACTACTACACATACTCTGTTTGCTTAACTTTATAGCATGAGCCCGTGTAAGATTTTTTTTTTTTGCTACTTGTTTTTGGGCACAACAGATTAAACATAATGTTCCGAACACAAGCACAGAACAGCAGAGATCTTTACAAAATGCAAGTGTGAGTTCACCCCAGGACTGAAATATAGCCTTACTTGGTACCTATACGTAGGTAGGATAAGGGACCTAAAGCAAAGTCTCTTTGAGCAAGTGCATAGGTTATAGAGTTGCGGATAAATGCAAATCACCTTTTCAAAATCATATGGTGGTTGTTAGCTGGAATACATGACTTTCTATGCAGGATGCTTCTGACAGCAAAGATGATTCTGTGCATATTGGAATAACAGAATATTTATCGCAGAATTTCCTCCAGGTATTGCTCCTGCATTTCAATTTTCAAGAGTTGTAAACATTTTCAAGGGTTTAACACGTGAAAGTTCTTTCAGAAGAGATTTCTTATTAATCTGAAGTACATGATTCAGCTTCAGGTGATTCCCTTAGTCCAGGAGAAAACTGAAGACAAAAATCAGATGTTGTGTGATAATATATTCGTTATTAATCTGAGAAAGTTGCATAAAAGATTTATACTTTGTCGAGGAAAATAGCTTGGAGAAACAGTTGCATGTTTCAGAAGTGGCAATATACTGTCTGAACAAGCATCACGTCAGAGTTAATGAAGTTTGTATAGAGCATTTCAAGTGCTCCAAGATAGCAGTGAAACTTAAAATATCATTTGTATTGGAATTTATATCTTTTTTTGGTGAGAGCATCCACAAAGTCAAATGCTAGCTATAATGAAGAAGTGTCATTCCTTTTTGAAAGTACTTTAAAAATTAAATCAGCAGGCCCTTGCAGAATGGCACTTCACTGAAGCTTTGGGAGTGCGAAGAGCGCAAGGTAATGTTCTGTGCTGATGATACATTTCTCCATTTCCAATGTATTGGAAACTGAACAAATTGCATTCTAGAGTAATTTAAAGCCCTCTCCATCGTATGCTCCTGGGAAGAAGTTGATCTTGTACGACAAGCAACCTGAGCTGGCACCCTGCAACCTGTTACAAAAGCAGTAGATCAGCTGGGCTTACCCTGGAAGAAGTGGTAGTGGCAGAATTTGTCCCTTGGGTGCACTGGAGGGACTGGCAAGGCAACATGAGTCTGTAAACGTGGGTAAATGGAGCTGCTGTAGCACAGAGAGCTGAGGAACAGGAGACAGGTAGAGTCTTCCAGCTGCCCTGGCTGTCTCTCATCAGCATCTTGCTGCCTTTTCCCTCAGTACTGCTGGAATGATGTCCCTGTATTCTATGAAACTACTTCCTATAAAGCACGGGTTTAGCAGAACCACATCTGTGTATCTAAACTTCAGACTGATTGATTCTCAACAGTATCTCCAAATTTTTTGGACCGGGCTGACAACTCTTCCAAAAGATTCATAACGACAGCTTTGTGTCTTCTTAGTCATCCTTCAGCAAATCCGTGTCACAGATTGGATCTTACTTTCCCTATTCTTTGATCCTTGATCAGGTTACATCTAGTAATTGCTTTAAAATTAGAATACGTTTTAAAATACATAATTCTGACTTTGTATAAAGAGGACTTATCTATCTGGGTCTAAAATTTCAGGACAAATTAATATAATCCATATCTGCATAGCTTATCTGGTATATTGCTATAATAAATTAATTTCTAGTGCAAAGCGAAACAATCCTTTTTAATAGTGGCCTTAGGTCATTTGTCTTGTATGATTAGCATTTCCAGCTTATTCCTAGGATGCATGGGGGGGAATTACCTGGTTGCTTTATATCAAAGTAAATTTTAATTAGCTGGCGATATAAATGTTTCTTGCCAAGTTAACAAGTACTTAATATACTATTGTAATTGCATGTCCAACGAACTAATACATATTTATCACTTGATAATCACACTCAAATGCAAGTAAGTATTTATAAAAGCATAATCTCAACGATCTTTAAACATTAAGAGCATACGTTACAGTAAACACGGTCTTTTTGTTTCTATTTAGTCATTGGGGACTCTTTGGAAGATCATGTTCCTGGAGTTGGGGTCACGTGCCCCCTGGGCTACTTTCCGTGTGGCAATATCACAAAGTGTTTGCCCCAACAGCTTCACTGTAACGGTGAGGATGACTGCGGGAATCGGGCCGACGAAGACAACTGTGGTACGTGGCTGAGACTTTTCTTTGTGTCTAACAACCACAGTCACTGAAACCCATGCGCCGCTCACACTAAGCAGAGAGTTTCAGAGTGTTAAAAATAAGAAGGTTAAAGGTTTTGCAGAGGATACAGCAGGTGTTTGGATTTGCTAGTAAGGAAGGACCACGTTTTTGTTTGTGTAAGGTATCAATTTATCAATTTTATCCATGGTTTGAACTTGTTTGCATATGTTGTTTTGACATGTACAAATGGACGGAGGTGATCTAGCAAAATCTCTGCTGAGGAAAAGTAGATGTATGCACTGACAGAGTTTATATTAAGCTTAATGTGACTTTTAAAGCTGGTTGGGAAATGCAATTAAGAAGAATTTTTTTCAGCTATTTTTTATATCTTAACTCAGGAAAAAAAACGTGTTCTGTACAAGTTGCGCTGCTACCAGGTTTCAGGGTTTGGAAATGTCAAAGTCTGAGGGAATACACATCGTGAGGCCACTGCTGCCTGCTGTTGTTATCTTTGTCACTCCTGACCCCACTGGGTGGTAATCTGGTGAACTTGGCTTGGTTTTGTAGGCTTTACCCCAGCTGCAAACTGAGTAGAGCGAGCGCATGGGCTTTGTGCTGACACTTACCTGTCCGCACTGCTTATCTGTGAGCACAGCTTTAATCTGTGCTAAGCAGCATCTCACGCAGTGCCTGGACACAGCTCGGAGGGTGGCACAGATGTGGGATAGTCTGGGAAAGGCCTCCCTATATTTTGTGAGAGGAGGGCTTAGCCATTTCGTTGTGAGTGATGACCACCAGGAGAGAAATCTGCCCTAGTACACTTTATTTATTGGTATTGTCAGGTTGCTAACAGCCTGGAGAGTTTCAGAGCTACTCTCCCGAGCTGCTGATCCATGGCAGATGGGGAAACTAGACTTCCTATTCCTTAGCAGCTTGCCTGTAGCCATGGAGGGCAGCCAGATGCGTGGCGTCCTGCCTCGCACGCTGCATCCAGCTCCCCGCAGCTGTGCAGGTGAACTGTCTGCCTGTCCCAGGCAGGCACCCTGCCATCAGAGCCGGGGAAGCGGGGGAGAATTAAAATATCAAGAGAAACTTCCAAGCTCGATATATAAAAAAAAAAAATTTCTGAAAGAAATGTCAAAGAAGATACGGTGAAGGTATTTTTCATAGACCTTCTCAGCAAAGATAGTGGGGTTTTGAAAATAGTTCTCACTGCGTATCTGTGGAGCTGATTTTTGTACCTATGTGTAGTATGTTATTCTTATGCCTATTGAATTTCAGCGTTTTACTCCATATGAAAGTCACTTTTAATTCTAATCCCACCTAATGGACCTGCAGCATTTTCTAGTTTTATGTCCTTTGCTGATGCCATAAACATACTTTCTGTTGCCAGTAATCAAAGTCCTGAACAAAATTGGCTCTTTTTCTATTCTTCTGTAATTATCTTGCCCTGCAGTGGCAGAAATTGGTGATGGTGGTGCCCTCTTATGTGTAAGAAGACCAAGCACCGTAAACCATTGGTTAATCCATGTTTCATTTGTGTATAGTACCCGAAAGTCTATGTGCTAGAACTTGCTGAAACTGTACAGCTTGATCAAATGGCTATTAGGATATACACAGTTTTGTAATGGGATATATGAGACAGTATACCCTGCAAGATGATTCAGCTGCGATATTGAATCCTTTTCTGGGTATAGTAATTCAAGACTGAGTTAGCCTCAATTTCTGAAATCCTAAATTAAAAAAGATGAAGAGTTATTGTATTGACTTACTGGGAAACCTACACTGTTAGTGTTTCTCTCATATCTTGACCTCATATTCTCGTTTGGAAATGCATGCCATGTATAACACATTAAGGTCATATTTAGCAGTTATGTTTTCTCAAAAACAGTTGTTGCAGTCAAACTTTGTTGTTCCAATAAAGGAAGACTCGCTTCCTTGCCTGAGAATATGGAATGTCCTGGTGAGATTTTCTGCAACGCCCCTACACTGTACTAAGTGTGGGGATCTTTGTGGAGTAGCTCTTTTTTGTGAGTATTCATCTTGCTTAAAATCCAAGAAAGGAAACTTCATTGATTAGCTCCCAAGACAAAGAAACCATCCGGCTATTTTTTTTTTTGCTGCAGTTTCCCAGGCCACTCTAGTATGCCTGCCTTATGCCAGCAGTTATATCTGGTTCCATCTACCCAATTTTTAAATTTACAACTAGTTTTCAGTTGATATCATTGCTCCTGGTTACAGAAAAGAAATTCAATATGAAATTATTCCAGTGTACTAATTGTTTCATGCAGTAACATGAGAAATTTTAATCTTATCTACAAGGTACTCTAAGTAGCTTAACTTTTAAATTCTTGCACACTTTCATCTTGCATACATTTGAATAAGAGCTTTGAGGTGGCCAGTCTACAACATTCAACCCAACAAGGGTGGGGAGGGAAAAACTAAGTGTAGAACCTCAAAGAAATTAAGAAATACTTTTTTTTTACTTTTTTTTTTTAATGCATGTATCTCAAACACAGCCAGTTAAAGCAACTCCTTTACTAATGATTTCTTCGGTAATGGTAAAGCGCTATCTTAAACCTACAGAAGAATGTTTTAGTGAAGACTTGCGTATATCTTGTGTACAAGCCAGTGCTATAGCATAAAGAAACACAAAGTAAAAATTTGTCATGGGCAGTAGTTCTTTCTGTGATGAAAAGGAAGATACTGATGAAGAAGAAAAGAAAAAAAAAAGAAAGAAAAAAAAACCCAAAACATTTCTTTTGAAAACCATAATACTGCTGTTTGGGGAAAAAAACAAAACAAAACAAAACAAAAAAACCAACAAAACCACCAGGTATTCTAAACATAAGAAAATTCAAAGTCTCTCCGTTCAATACAAGCCCCTAAGTGTGCTGAATATTAACAGCAACTGCCATTATGGAAATAGCACTTCTAAGAAACATCAGTGAATAACACAAGCAGAGAAGCAACTAGTATAAAAAGCACACCTAGATCTTCCTAGGGAAGTCTTCGTAAAAGTCTTTAAATGCCCTTGAAACGAAAAATAAAAGGCATCAGTCAAAAGAGACCAACTTGATAGGAGCCTCTGAAAATACTGAAGCTAGTCACTCCAACTATCCTATACCAATTCTGTCCCTTTCCTCTTTTAATGAGTAAAGTTCTCTCAATCCCCCCTTCATTCCTATTGAGATATTTATTGTTGTAATCTTTGAGATGATTTGCAGTATTATTCCTGTTTCATTAGTCCTGTTACCTGTGTGCCCGGTAACAGCAAAACATGGTGATAAATATTTCGAACTAAACCAAATCCTCACTGAGAGATGTGTTTTCAGATGCTCTGTAATCACCGTTCACATCCAGCCCAGGCAGGTAAAGACTGGCTTCATGGTGCTGCCTTCAAATCTGCTTCTTCTTTCCACCATGCTCTCCATGTCCAGATAATAAACATAAAACTAAGGTCCAGAGAAGTGAAATGACCTGAAAATAGGATCATAGGCAGAGTTGGAAACAGGCTGTAGGTCTCAGACTGCTGTTTTAGTGCTTAACCTCAGGGTGCGGACATCCCGCTGGTCAGCTCAGCTTCAGCATTTCTTCCACATCTGGAAAGGGGTGAACTGTCGCTAATACGTTACAGTAGAGTGAAGCCACTTGTCTTTGAAAACTCACATGTCTCTGTCACCTAGTTGGGTTTCCAAAACCAATAAAATATTGTGTGTGACATCCTGATGGGGAAGAGCTTGAGGCAATGTAGTAAACCGCAATAAGCTGAGGAGGGCAGCAATTTATCATGCCCAAAGTGACGGGAGGCTCTTTTTGAACTATCACTAGATAAACTTAAATGTGCATGGAAGATACAATCGTACCTTTTGAACTTGAAAACATAGTCCATCAAGTAGCACTGGGTGTCTCTGCAAATTTGTCATGAATGTGATATTTTTAAATAAAAAGGATTTATTTAAAGTTTCATAATTTGTCATAAAAGCTTATGGTTTTGAGGACTTTCCTTTTCTGGGCTTGAGTATGGCAGTAAATTTTTCTCTGCTGTTCTGCCCTGTGCTCACCCTTTCTGAAGCACCGAGTTCTTAAAAAGACCAACTGCACTGTTAAACAGTTTAGCCTATATCACATTTCACTCGGAGTTATTTTTGTATCTGTTAGCAAAACTCAAAACCTGTGGGAAAAAAATATAGCAATTCCAGCATCCTTCTGTGCCCAGGCTTGATTAAAGCTCAAGTTGGCAAAGCAGAGGGAGTTTGATAGTGTTTTATCCTACTAAGACTATGTTTGATTCCAAATGTAATGGCTTCAGCCTAATTTTCCCAGGAAGACCTTTTTGTATTTGTTTACAGATGCAAGATTTGATTCTGCAGCTACTTCACATTTAAAGAAGGGAGGTTAGAACATTCATTTACTTCCCTGGTTTTTTAAACGTGAACAGGAAGGATAAATACTAGGCATAATCACAAATTCTGCTCACCTAATGCTATGGCAGCCTTGACATGGGAATTATTCCTAAAACAAGAGTATTTCTTACATCGAAGACATTATTGCCACAACATCACTGTTAATGTATTCTAATCAATCTCTAGGCAAAGCCCTTTGAAGCCCAACGGCATAGTTAAAGTGCCAAGTACATATTCCCAACTACATACTCATGGAAATAAGCGTTTTGGAATCTCTGCTTTGACAATGATGCTTAATGATAAACAAAACAAAATGAAAACTAACAACAGAAGATAAAAACAACAGCTGATTAATGCAAAACAAAAATAATAGAACAACAGTATTTGTGACGTAGCTTTTCACTGAGTCCACATGTGTTTTATTATCTTAAAGCGCATGTTTGTTTAGATGAACAAATTCTGACACGTGACAAATTGCAAAAACATATGAAAAGTTAAATCATAACATAAATGTACTCTACAAATTTGGACAGAAGACAAGTAACACTGCCAGTAATCATCTATGGGTATTTTTTTTCAAAATACCAACTCTCTGTGTATCTTCAGACAAAAAAAAAATTATTCTGCTCCCTAATTAAGTATTTAAATTTTAAAACTTACAAATAAGCACTTTATATTTGCTTTTTTAAAGTTCTCTCATATGCTGCCTACTTAGAGGGCTGAATGAGCAAACTTTTGTCCTAGATAAGGGCCAGCTTTCTCCGAATAAAATTTTCCTGCTATTAGATGCAGTGATAAAAGTGTGATGTTGTCAGTCTAACAACTTTTGCGTAATTATCTTTTCTGGATACATCGCTGGGTCGGTTATCATTTTGTAGTCATATCACGGTAATTACAAAGTGGTGCAAACATTCTCCATGCAGTTAAATTTTAAATCACTGAAAGACTGAATGTTTGGTTTGCCTGTGTGATCTTCTAAGATCTTTCTTGCAATTAACCCTAATATTCCAGCCATTCTGCTTGATAGCATAGTCATTGTAACTGAAAATTGGCTCTGGTGCTTATATGACGCCAGTTCTTGGGGAGACACCTCCCAGTAAATTGCAGTGTAGCTTACCTCAAGTTTCTTCTTCCAAAACCACCCATCAGCTCTTGAATTTAGTTTGGTACAAAGTTGTAGATGGAGAAATATAGAAACATAATAATATCTCAAAAGGTACAGAGCTTTTCTCCTTTCAGGGGAAACTGGACTTTACCTCCTACCTGGCCAATTTGAAAGCGTATTTTATGATATGTCTTGAAGTCTAAGATTAAGCCCAACTGCTTTGTCTCTGGTAGATTTAGCACTGTGTCAGCATCCGGTAGTTACAGGTTCAGAAAATCTATTGGATGTAAAGTGCAGGTGCACTTATTTCTTTATAAATAGTCCTGCTTTCAGATTTAAAAGTTTTTCCTAACTTCCATTAGGATTTGATAGTACCCAAACACGCAGACAAAATCTATGTAGTTATTGGATTTGTGATGTTCTGTTCTAATTTAAAATGCAAACAATAAGACCTCTATAAAATCATCCGTCGCACCACCTGGGCTTTTGACCACAACACGTCTTATGAAGCAAAGCTGAGCCTGCTGAGAACTGACCTGGACTGACTCCACTAAAATCAATGGAAAGGCTCCCACTGTCTCCAGTGAGCAAAGAATCATAACTTACCTAAATTAGGAAACTTATGAAAAGCTCAAAAGTTTCAAAAAAGCAATGTTTGTGACTCATGTGCTAGCCTTCCTCAATAGTACTGGATAAGACCGTTTGGAAGCGCTGTGCTAGAAGAGATTTTTATTTTTTTTCTCTAGATGAGATGAAGTAATCCAGGTTGTGATCTTGTCACAAAAACAGGAGGCATAAAATTCAGTATCTTCCCATGCACTCTGTAACATGTAACTCTCATAAGTAAACACCTTAATTCTTTTCTTAAACGTAATTGGGAATTGAGTGGATATGGCTTATGCTTTGTTTAAAATTAGGGTTACTGTCATTTCACACTACTGAATAGCTCTTATGCTCCATCTCAGAACTGGTTGTTGAAACAGGTTCTTCATTTATTACTAGTAAATCTCTAGAGAAAATGATTACGTGCAAATAACAAGGGTATAAGTCATATTTAAAATAAAAAGTATTTTAACATAAGAGTTGTTAAAAATGCAAATGCCAGAACTCTTATTAATTTCAAAACCAAAATCGCATGCATTGGGGCTAATCCCTTGCAACTCTGTAGACCAGATTGTTTCACTGTGAATGGGGCATTAAAAGTAGTGACTACTGTTACATATTTGACTGCCACTCTACTTACAAGCAATAAAGAAGGGGAATGGAAGGAACACCATGCTAGGGTGTTTCATTTTGTCTTTTTGCACGGGCAAGGTCTTTAATTATGTAGAGTAGTTAATGGAACAAAGTAGCCTGAGCTATTTTGAGAGTGCAAGTTTCCTCAGTGTTTAGAAATTTGGCTTCTGGACAATTCTGCTGATAGTTCTGCAAAACTGTTTTTTTGGCAGTCAGGCAATGGTTGTAGTGTGTCTCTATTTGTTTTTTAATCACAGTGTCATAGCCACATTTTTCCAGTCCAGTGAAGCAAGAACAGGCATGCAGATTTAATTTAAGATGTTTCTGACTCTCTGGAGGAGTTCTTCACTGGGTAAATGTATTTACCATTGTGTTGCTCCCAGGCCTAAGAGGTCTCGGAACAAAAGGCGGCATTCAGCTCCCCAGCTGTAAAGTTCACTCATAGATGTTCGTTAAGCTCCGTCTAGCTCATAGGCTGGAAATCACAGGCAGAGGTTTCCAAAAGAGCTGGGGCAGGGAGCGGCTGTTTGAAGTCTTGCACAGATTTACCTCTAAAAGCACAGGCCTCATCTGTTACTGCGTGCCACGATGTCATCGGGTGACTGGGTTGCCTTATTAAATAAGTTATAACATACTACCTCTTTCTTTAAACGGGCCTGTAAAATTCCACAGGATGAAAGTAATAACAATCTATATAGATGTCATGCTGTTTTCATATGTGTTTCTTTGAAGGTCTATAAACTTACAGAGAATTATTGCAGTCCTGTAGGTTCATTAAATCATCTTCTAGATTTCCATAACAGAAACGTAACTTTCTATGGGATGTTTCAAAACACCTATACAAAAGATATATGTTTTAATATTACAAGATTGCTCATAAGGGATGAGACATTTTGGAGGGTCTGAGTCTCACATTTTTGCCTTAGCACACTGCAGAAGAGCTTGACAACTTTATATATCAAATTAATACTAATAATGAATAATGTTATAGTTCGTCACATCTTTTCCCGGCATGGCATTTTTTTCCATCATACTTAAAATGTGAAATTTAAATGTATGAGATACCATTCAGTTTTGAGCCCTTGATAGTAAATTCTGTTTATGAAGAAAACTTTGAAGTCAGCAGCATCCTCAAAATGTAGCAAATACTTGGCAAAAGAACAGATTTTCAATATTCACATGGAAATTTTTTGTATATGACCAAATTTTATTGTCACTGTCATTGCCATTCATCCACAGTATATGGCACTAAAATAATCAGGTTTACAGTGATGTGCAAATATCAGCAAATGGAATAGCTTTGTTGACGTTCTGGAGGCTTTTAATCAATTTTATTATTGAGATCTTTAAATATTGTTCATAACTAAGAGGAACTTTTACATTTCACTAGACTTTTGCCTTTTCTGGTCTCCACGGTAGTGGTTTACTGCTAAGGGAACTTTCAAGCAACACAAGGTTTTATAGATGTATTCATGCTAATAGCTTATTTTAATTTATTCTGTCACTTTTATTTAAAAAATTGTAAATACTTCAAGAAAAACAGAATAGAAAATTGGATGAATCTACATAGACTTGTACTGTGATATAAAGTAGAAAACTCCCCTCTGCAAGTGTTTCACAGGAATAAAGCTACAATATTGTGAAGATATTTATCTTTTGGAAAATTATGCTTGCATTTTTTTTTAAAGTTGCACTGGATTAATTAGCTTGTTTTAAATTCAAGAATAAATTTGTGTAAGCATGTAGTCTAGCTCATACAGAGAAGTGTAAACCTTATCTGAATTGATTTAATTCCTGTCTGGTTTTCTGTGATTGCATTATCGCCAATTAATAGATGAGGTACTTTTCAATTAATCAGCAGGTGCAGGACGCAGTCAATGTGCAGTGACACACAGTTTGCTGTGGGGTAAATTGCCTTTGCCTTGACTGGTAAGTGTCCAGTTTTAGGTTCTTCATTTTTTCCACTTGGGTATCGAAACTGGGGCTGTGAAATTCACTCCCAGCGTCGACAGCTCCAGGCACTGCAACACTCCGCTTTGTAAAATCTCAGTGTGGTCTTGGTCTTACCATAAGATATTAGACTGTACCAGCATGCCCCAACACTGTGGAAAGGTGCAATTATATTCCTTCATCTGTAAAGGTTTTTAAAGGAGTTGCCTCTTGTCCGGCAGACACAGGTGTTCCTTGTTGCACTAAAAGATATCTTTGTGAAAAGCCTGAAGTCATTTCTTACAGCGAGAGAAAGTATATTTGAACAACTGGTAGAAAGAAATATGTCCACGGGTTATGACCACCAAGGGCAAAGGCAAAATCAAAGGGTGATACAGTGTCTCTTTAGAATACTTATAGATTTAACCCATAGCATTTCTCTGCATAATAACCCATGAAGACATGGCCGAGAGAAGGGGAAAGTCATATAGATAATGTCCTGGTCATAAGCTCCATATTAAGTAAGAGATGTGTCTTTAACTGAGCAAAGCTGATATTTTCTTGGATCTGTCATTGAAAGGATTATTCAAATCTGTAGTTTGTCAGGATTAACATACTTTTTCTCATTCCTTTCCCATCAGAAATGGTAATTGATAACTTTTGACAAGCAAGGAACAGTGTATTAATCTGTAGTCAGATAAATCCAGTTTACAATTACTTATTTCACTTATCCCATGTAGGGGAAGATTTGCTGATGCCTTGTTTTCTCAGAATTCTTTTTCTACAGAAGTGCAGCCAACATAATCTGTTTTAGAACTGGCTTGGGAAAAAGCAATTTCTCATCTGAGCTGCACTCCCCCAAATGAAAGATTTGGGATTTCAAGACCAGTACTATTACCAGTCATTTCTTAAAGTGTTTGGAGAACCTCATCTTGACAGAGGTAAACAGGTCACAAACCTACCATATAAACTCTAAACGATCACAAAGTGATTTACAGTTCTGGCGTTGAGTGCTTCACCGAACAGTTGTACTAAATATAGTTTTTTGCACAATACATTCTTCTGGGATTTGGCAAAACAGTTTGTATAAAATAAAGACTGTCCAAGGCTTGGGCACAAAGCTTGGCCCAAAGCAAACATTTTTGAAAGTCAGAAAACTTTGAATAACTTTTTCTGTTATATTCAGATATGCCTTTGTATTTCTAGTAGAAGGGAGGAAAATCAATGTCATGAGAAAAGACCGTTTTTTAAAAGGAACTGACCAGAAACTCCAGACAGCTGGAATGCTTCCAGTACAAAATAATCCGTGTTCTCCCTTCTCTGTGCTTTTTTTCCCCTTCTCTTTTATGGCCACCCAAAACCACACAGCTGCCTCTCGACTTCCTTGGAAATGCTGGGGAACTTCCCCTTCATGGTGAACTGCTCCCTCGTTCCCGTTAGTGTAGGAGGCACTGCTCATCTTTTTTCTCTGCAGATGTGAACTGGAGTGATGGTCACCTCTTGTACGTGATCTGTCAAATGGCAAAGCATTTTAAAAATACTAAAAGGAGGAATAAAATCTCAGCTATCCACTCTTTAGTGTCAGAATCAGGGAAATGCAGAAAAATTATACTTTATATGTTCATTGGCTTACAGGAGGACTAGAATTTATGGCTTTTAACTAGATATTCAGAATTTGCAGATGTCCAAAACTTTCATATAATTATGAATTAGAAAGTCAAAAAATATTTTGAGACTGTTTTTCTGACTGCAAAATATTTATTTGGTATGATTACACTCCAAGAATAATCTCATTTTTAATACATCTTTACAAATGTCTTTTTAAAAATCCTCAATGAGATTCCTTTCGCCTTAAATCTCCCCTCCTCCATGTATATTGTGTTCCCACTAGTTTCTTCAGGTCCCAGTTGTTGGGTCCAGTCTTGCAAATGAATGTCAATGGAAGTGCTCCAGTTAAGTATTCAGAAATAATGATAGGGGAAACCTTGTTACAGCCCTAACTACAGGGCAGTATGTTTATAAGGCGCTCATCGCTTGGCAAAGGATCTGTTGTCATCGCTCCATCAATTACAGATTCCATGTTACAGGTAGTCCTAAAACTGAACTTCTGCTGAACGTTTGAAACAGGCAGGAGCAATATTTCTGCAGGTTTGCCAACACCTTTCATTTTGTCCAAAATGCATTAGGCTGCTTCTGAACACCAGCTTCATGATCTGAACTGGCAAAACTGCTAATGGATCAGAGCATACCAGGTGCTCTTGAGGAGGTTAGTAAAATGTGCTTAAATGCCTTCTCTGGGTGGGAAGCTGGCATCCTTGCAGGGCATAAATTAATTCACATTAATTTTCGAGTGAAGAAGGTTCTTTTCAAGTCTGTCTTTTCTCTTAACGGAGCAATTCCTGAAGACAGAGATTTTGGTTTACTTTGAATCCTTTATCTTTTCAATTTATGCGCAACAAACAAATAACTAGATAAAAGATAGTTTGCCTGAAGTTAGTTAGTCCTTCACAATATCTGTTAATCAGCACGTATAGTACATCTCTGCAGTTTAGGCAGCGAAGAGGGAGGCATCTTTCAGAACAGCTCCATCTGCTGAGACTCCATAGGCAGGCTTCAGGAGGTGCTGTCAGGGTAGTTTCCCTACGTAGCTGAGAAAACAACTGAGCTGCAACATGACATGAAAAATGAGACACCATTTCATAATGGGAAAAGTTGCAAAGGAGGAAATATATTTTCTTTCTCCCTGCCTGTTTTGAAGCCAATAGATATAGTAGTAATGCTTAGTTGAATATAAAGATTTATGGAGAAATGTCCGTGAGGAATTGTATTTAACTAAACAATTACCATGTGAAATTGCAGGTGGAAAGACTGTTGCTAGTATACCATAGAAGCNTTAACGGAGCAATTCCTGAAGACAGAGATTGTGGTTTACTTTGAATCCTACTGCCCTGTAGAGGATGTTGCTAGTATACCATAGAAGTGAAACTAAGGCTGTAATGACTAGCAAAGCAGAGCCATCCTCGGAGTCCTCATAGAAATGTTGTTTGACAGTAGGTATCGTTACAAAGTAATGCTTTCAATTATCACTGATGCTTTGACTCACCAGCTAGTGAGCGCCATCCTAAGGAGCATTTCTGCTGCTGATGCATATTCATTACATGAGATGCTTTAAACTAAAAGGATGTGGGTGTTGTCAAAGCTGAAGAGAGGTCAGACTCAAATTAATAAAACTAAAATCAGATCACAGCTCTTAAAGGCAAGCTCTTCTTTTTTACTTTTTTTTTTTTTTGGTGCTGTGTATTCCTGCCCTGTTTTGGAACTACAGTTCTGTAGTTATTTGCATCACCACTGTATCTGGCAATCCCCATTTGTGGGAAGGAACTGAAAGATCTGCTCTTCAATTTTCACCTTTATGGCCATAAACCACTCTGTGTCAGTACATCTATGCACAGTGACCAAACTGATAATACAGAATGATGCTTTGTTTACGAAGGTGTGTATTAAGCTTAACTTAAAACATACTGACTTGAATATGTTGCACCACACCACCCATTCTCTTGCAAAGCGGTGTTTGTTTGGCCTTCATCTAGATTTTCAGGAAAGAAATTAGAGGCTGTGATAGTGTGAGACAGCCCTCTGAAAAAAGTACTTGGAGTTGTAGCAATCATTTGAGCTCTCCCGGACAAAGTGACAAACCCGCACTTTTAAGGAGGTAGGAAAATATGGTTGCCTCTTGTTTTTAGGCTCCTACGTAAACAAAGAGTTCTGAAGCGAAAGATTATACTTTTTTGGTGCAACTGTCACAGAAGATGTTAGTGGTGGTATCATAAGCTGCTCCTACTATGCAGCTCATCATCTTCGTACTAACGGGTGACTGGGCAGCTGTATAAAGATAAGGTCATCTAACGGTGTGTGAAACGTTCTGGAAAAAACATGTTGTTTAGATAAAACTTGATGCAACTAAATTTAGTGAAGGTATTTCTACCTCCTATTTCTATTCTAATCTGGGTTTTTTTGTGGTTTTTTTTTTTATTAGAAGACAACAATGGATGGTCTCTGCAATTTGATAAACATTATACGAAGGACAAATACAATAAACTGAAATCTCTGTATGCATTTCAGACAAAGACACCCGAGTGCTGTAAGTAATTATTGATATTATTTGTGTGATTATTACTGATGAGTCCTAGAAAGAAATATATAGCAAATATCCTTATCAGGAAGAGAAATATAGTGCAGTTTCATTGATAGTAAAACAGAATTAACGTTGCACGTGGACAAATGCATTGAAGCTGATTTCATTTCCATAAAGAGTGACTCATTTTGTGTAAGAGAAGCGTCAAACATATGCCAATTAGGAGGGCAATATAAATGTTTATCTGAATATATTAATGCAGCTGGAAAGACCATGAAACACACATCTTTCAGAGGAAAATGAAGGCAACATTCCTCCAAATTCACTTCTTCATCCATCAAATGATTCTAGCAAACGCCCTCCACTTCTGTGGGCATTTGTCCCTTTGAACAGGTTTTTGACTGCTGTCCACTATGAGCACTAACTTGAAACACAGAGACACGGGAAATGGAGCAAAGACTTCCTGACCCGTTTTCATACCATTTTCACCTGGACAGAGTTGTGCTCATTCTAGTAAATATAAGAGGACTGAATAATCTAAAAGAGAGACAGAAAAAAATCTGAAAAACTGCTACAATTCCGGACTCCTGTATAGCAAGCCTAAAGCTCAAGAGCTTCTACAAGCTCTTTCACAGAGGTCAGGAGGTGCCATAATTTTTTTGTTTACTTTATATTTATTTTATTTTATTTTATTAATTTATTTTATTTATATATTATATTTTATTTACTTTACTTTATTTACTTTATATCTACTGTTAGGGTCTTCCCGGGTTCTAAATCATATTATTTTTTATTTACTTTATTTTATTTATTATATATTATTTACTTATTTTATTTACTTTACTTTATTTACTTTATATCTACTGTTAGGGTCTTCCCGGGTTCTAAATCAACTATGTAAAAACGTGTGCCTCGATTTCTGTTTAACGCAGCCTGGTATGTCTGCCTTTTTGCTCACTGTTCTTTCATGCCGTATTTCTTTTCTCTGCATCCCATCCCACCACCCATCCCACCTTTTGCCCCAACCGCGTTCTTGTTCCCGCGCAGTGGCTGGTGCCGTGCCGGCAGCGTGTACCTGCCAAGGGCTGGAGATCTTCTGCGATGCTGCCAAGTTGCGTGCTGTCCCGTCAGTCTCTTCAAATGTCACCATAATGTAAGTAGAGCAGGAAAGTGGTCTCTTGCTCTGTTCAGGTTTGACTATCAGTCCTACAACCTTTCAACAACTACAGCCTTATAATTATGACCGGTTGGCTCAGCTGGTGCTTGTGAAAGTGTAGTGTCTCTCTATTGACAAGTTCTTTAATGTTTTACGTACAGATTTTGCCTGCATAAAAGGAGAAAAAAGGAACTAAAAAACTCTGTGAGGTGACCATTTCATGTTTGTAACAGTGACTTGAGCTAGCAACAGTTTCAGGAAATCTAAAGAAATCTTCAAAAGAAATATTTCCTTTTAAGACATAATACTTAGGACCTTTTTATTATTCTGTGATCCTGCCAATATTCCTAGTCTATATTCCTGCCAATAAAGTCAATAACCTTGAACTCAGTGGAACTATCTGCTTGAGCAAATCTTTTTAGTTCTCATTTGATGTCTCTGAATGCACCGGTATTTAAAAGGATTTCATCTGGGCTGGGCCATCATAGATATGTATGTGTAAGCCAAACTTTTGGAAGAGATTGGGGAATGGTTGTTACTGCTCTTAGTTTGCCCATCGCTGTTTGAGAGGCCGTTTTCTGTGTGGTGAGCAGAGGGCAGTGTCACGCATCCTCACCTGAGGATCTTTGCCATAGAGCAGGGACACGGACCTTTCTGTTCGGTTCCAGCTTGGGCTCACATGTGGCTGAGGTTCTGCTTGTTGGGTCCGTGTTCAAATACCACAATACTTCATAACAAAGACTGATGTGGAATGTCAAATATATATTTAAACTGGCTGTCGGCTGTGGGTCAACAAAGACTTCAAAAATAATGCCTCAGTTCAAGCTTTAGGAAAAGCAGATGGTCAGTTCAGCTGGCTTTCATGTTACACCCTCTTCTCATCCAACCTGGACAATTTTTGTTCCTGACAGGACACTTGAGTGCCCAGTGGAGTTGGGGACGTAGGGACACATGCACCGGGAAATAAGTTTTATATGCATTTGAGGTTTGAAATAAATCTATGGTTTAGTTTATACTCGAATCTTTTTAAACTCTTAGATTTAACTATTATTTTGTCAGTTGCCCTGAGGACATGGAAGAATATTTTTTGATGCTAAAGTATTTGGCTTAGTGCTTAAATAGATACAAATATTGAGACAGAGGTAGCGCATTCAGATAGTTTCATGTTGCTTTTATTATTTAGCAGTGTGACAGCTGCCCTTATTGAATAACAAAAGTGGCAGTACTGTAGGAAACCAGGAGAGTATTTTTACTGCGTGCATTCATTCCTACAGGTCTCTTCAGAGGAATCTGCTAAGGAAACTTTCTGCTGATGTTTTCAAGAAATACCATGACCTTAAAAATCTGTAAGGGAGTATTTCAACTTAAAATATGTATTTAGTGCCTTAAATATTCATCCTCTCCCTCTCACATACACACACACACACAGATCTTCACATCTAAGAGGCAACTCACAGTTTATACTCATAATTCTCTTTTGTCTTACCCTTCAGTACCCCATCTAATTGTGTAACCTGTTTGGCTAAGATAGCTTGATTTGGCATCTCTCTTTTTACAAAACCATATTTTCTGTATATTTAAATTTTTTATATTGACTATTTTATACCAGAAAAATGATAAACTTCCATCGTGTCTGAAGGAAGTTATGTTAACATGCTGAAAGAAATTCAAGTAACTTAATCCATTTGCTCCAAGAAATGAAAGTTTGAAAAATTAAACTTCTCATCATTCTGGGGAACTTACATGGCACTTGTTTTCACTCCTAATTATGTCTGGTACCAATCTGATAATGCCCCAACTAGACAAATTGTTAACAGCAGCGCAGTACTGTGCTGTTTTATGATGTCTAGCATATATGTTGTTCAAAAATCATAGCCTTTAACAAATATGCTTTATGTAGAATTAGTGAAATTAAGAATTAAATGCAAAAGTCTGAAGCAGGGCTCCTACGTCACCAATTCAAGGCACTTACGTTCCTAGAAAACTTACTGGACTATAACTTTTATGGGACCTGTGCTGTACTGCAGCACCATCTTGTGTTCATGAGGTTAAGTGCCATTCTTAAAGCATTGAAAGATACCTTTTCATTAAAATAAATAATCCGTAATATATATTAATATTAATTAGTGTTAATTAATTGTGATTACTTGATATTAATATCACACATTTCTGATTGATAACCATACATTTTCAGAAAGCTTTTGAGCGGTGTTTGACACAAACCCATTTTGTAAAAGCCAATGTCAGATTTCTCACTGCTTTTTAACAGGAATGTACCTGGAAGCTTTATAGACTGTATCTTTAATTTAAAGGATTTGTATTTAAAGATTTCTCAGAGAAGAGCACTGTAATTCTTTAAAATTATTTTAGAAGGATTCAACAATTGAAATTGATAGTATTTTTAAACTTATTTAACCAAAGTAGATAAAGAAAAATAGGAAGAAAAAATAGTATTCCTTAGT
Organism: Anarhynchus alexandrinus; assembly: GCA_008711295.1. NCBI lineage: Eukaryota > Metazoa > Chordata > Aves > Charadriiformes > Charadriidae > Anarhynchus > Anarhynchus alexandrinus. Next base: position 223,730 of record VUYV01000031.1, on the reverse strand, counting down.
TTACAGAAAATTAGCAACATTCATTTTATATTTTAATTATACCATCTTAAAAATCCACAATTATAAAGTTCTCTGATACCATAAAAAGAAAAATCAAATCCACATGTTAATTTGATGCTTGCCATGCAAAATTTTGCCTGTAGCGGGGTTCTGGATAAACACAAAGACCAGGTCACACAGGTGAGAACTGCATGGTTAGGACCTAAACCAGGAGGTGTTGTACAACCACTTTGTGGTTCATCTCAGGCAAACCAAGTGGCTCTTTGACTGAATTTTGTAGTACTGCTGCAGGGGGGCATTTCTTTTAAAACACCTTTGCAGTCTTTGCAACTTTAGCTGAGAAATAGATATAGTCAAATTTAAGGCGTAACAAGTTTGACATCACCTTTTCAAGTACCACACATGCATTCAGTTTCACTGATAGATTTTGACTGGTTATGTACACCAGCTTTGACTTTGCATGCTTAGAGAATTAATAGTCGTTGTATCTTCTCAGGTACCTTCAGCATAATAAAATCAGAGCTGTATCTGAACACGCTTTCAAAGGTTTATACAACTTGACAAAACTGTAAGTATTGATTTTTGAATACTGAAGTAAAGAGCAACGGGAATTGCTCTGAGAGTCGCTGTGGATGTCTCGCTCTTATTTGATTCATCATTAGCAAGCTGCAAAAATGGTCCAAATCTTTAACTCAATGATTGGATTGAGAAAGCAAAGAGAGATGAAGAGCTATCTGTGCAAGTTCACCTGACAGGAAAACACTTTGAAAATAGAAGTGGGCTCTTACTTCACCCCTGTTCCCCAAATCTGCAGGATGGAAGAAGGAGACAGTATGGTAGTTACCTGTATAAAGTCAGAAAGAATGAAAAAGGAATAAAGTAAAAGCAACAGCTTGGATGAATCAAAACTCTTTAATGTCATATTTTGATTTACAGAAGCAAACAAAAGTAACCAGTATGGGTAGTGAAAAGAACACTGTTTTCTTTATTTTGCAGCAACTTTTTGAAAGATGCTTCTCACTTCTAAGCAAAACACTCAATGAAAGAGATGATACGTAAATTGTGTTGTTCAGTTCAGCTTTTTGTTTCTGCAATGTTTTTAAGAGAAAATTTTTTTTAAATGTTGTACCTCTTATTTTTCCATCACATGAGAGTGTTGATTATCTGTTATTACAGCTGCTGTTATTACCTTCCCAGATCATTTCTAGTACAGCCTCCCCCCGCCTTCATTTCTCAGGCTTTCTTTTTCCACTATTTTGGTATCTACATTTGACTAATGTCCTTAACAGCGACTGAATGGGATCCTGGGAACATTCATGGAACAACTCGCTCGACAGAAGGAAACTGGGAAGGGCCTAAAATACGACACAGTGAAACTATTTAGCCTGTTTGCTTTCTTATAGATAAGACCAAATGTTCACCATGATTGTTCCATAAGTCCTCACCACAGAGAGTCCTGCCCTGCTCTGGCATTTCTATGAAAGAGACAAGCCTGCACATTACCTTCTGTCACCAAAAATTGGCTTTTTTGGGGAGAAAGAGGCTGGAATCACATAGAAAGGGCTTTTTTTGCTTACTTAGTGGGTTATTTTTCAAAGAAAAGCATCAAAAATTACCCTAATCAAAAATGATAATTATGAAAATTTTTAGCAGTATTCTAATAAATTATCGAGGAAATATCTTAAAACTCATTTTCATGCATCTGATGCTAATTAATCATTCCATTCATTTATCTTTTCTTCGTCTTGCTTCAGATACCTGAGCAACAACAAGATAAGCAGTTTGAAGCCTGGTGTCTTTGAAGATCTACACAGACTTGAATGGCTGTAGGTTGTTTTCTTATTTGTATGCTTATTTTCTCAAGGACTAATTAAAGCAAGACAAAGAAATATTTGGATTGCTTTCATTTTTGTGCATAGCTGTACTTTGTACTAGATAATAACGAAGGAACTCCTGTTACACTGTGCAAGGTAAAAATCCAATTGACTTTGGTGAGAGAAGAAATTAGTTCTTGGGCCTTAGTGGCTTCAATGACTACTGACTTTTACAATACCAAATAATGTTTATTAGTAATTGCTTGTTACAAATTAATATATGAAATTGCTCAGATACTATAAAACAGTAGAAAGATTGGGGGGGGGGGG
>VUYV01000031.1:167559-221277 GCA_008711295.1 Anarhynchus alexandrinus | reverse complement strand
GGGGGGGGGGGGGGCAGTAAATAATAAATAGTGCTTGAAATGTCCCAGAAAAAATGACTGTCACAATCTGAAATATTTGTTTGTTATCACTTTCCAGACAGACAAAAATGAAATACGGTTTTGACTCAGTAAAGTTATTAAAAATAAGCAAGTAATAATACACGTAATATTTTTCTATGTGTTTTGAACTGATGTATTGCTGTGGAATACCGTTATGTGGTGCTGTTTCAGGGAATTCATTCAAATTCTTGATCAAAGAATTTTAAAAACTAGCAAGAAAATACTTTTGTTCTAAATTGAAGACAAGTACTTTCTCAAAGTTAAAATATATTTTATTTAAAATCAAATTCTTCCAAAAGAAAATTAATTTGATGAATACCCTGATCTGGTATGGAGTAGTGCATTAATTTTTTTAAGTAATTTAAATGGGCATTTGAAGAAAACCACTTCAATTGTGTTATTTTTTTTAGCATCTGTTCAATTTAAGACTGCGGTCAATTATCAATCTCATATATCCTTTGCTGTAATTTATAGGATAATTGAAAATAACAGGATAAATCGGATCTCTCCATTAACATTTTATGGACTCAAATCACTTATTCTCCTGTAAGTATGGAATAAGAACCAAAAGTGTCCTGATTTGAGGCAGAACAAAACCAATTTTCTTTTCTGTAATTTTACTATTCAGTTAAGTCTCTTCTAACTGACTGCACTCTCTGAAATTAGCGGTAGGTTTTTCAGACAGTGTCTGCTTCTGGCAGTGATAAGTTAATACCAAGGCATGGTATGCAGAGAGGCTCCTGCTTATACTTATTGCTATAACAGCCAAGGGCAGAGAACTTTGTTACTTGCCCCGTTGGAGGGTCGGAAGCAGAAGAGCGTAGAGGGGTCCCACCTGTGGGGAGGAGTGGACAGGACCGGTGACCCAAAACTGACCAATGGGGTATTCCATCCCATCTACCTCATGCTCAGCGTAAAAGCTGAGGGATAAAAGTGTCAAGCTCTCTTCTTCAATGGCCGGCATCCAAGGAGGACTCTGTCCATTCTTCTGCCTTTTATCCCGATCTGTGTGTCCCTGAATTGAGTTCTTGAATCCAGTTCTCACCTGTTGCTGAGTTCAGCCACAGTGCTTGTTGGTGACATGATTGTCATCCCCGCGGCTCGATATTGGTTTTGTGTATATTTGTATATATTTCATTATTTTCTTATTAATATTATGATGTTTTCCTTTTTATTGCTAATATTTCATTAAAGGTGTTTTACAGGGGTTTTCCCAACTCATAAGTCTCTCCCTTATTCTCCCTCCCCTTCCCTTCTGGGAAGGGAGAGAGGTTAATAGAAAACATCTGTCATTCGCTTAGTGGCCAGCCCAGCCTAAACCACAACAGTTATTAAAAAGAACAGACCTGAAAGGGCAGATATATATAAAAAACTTTTCATACTGACTGTACTTGCTCACCACAGAGTGCCAGCAGTTCACCCACAGCTTTTTCTTACCCCCAGGCGTGATGTGCTGAAGTAGGCAGATTTGGCAACAGCAGACATGCAGTGTCTGGAAAAGTATAGGGAGATGGGTGGGAAAAAATGGTAAGATGCCAGCGACACTGAGAGGACAAGGATGTGGCAGCTGCACCAATGGGTACCAGTGGTCCTCCAGAGCCGCGGTGCCAGAGGCGGGGGTCCCAAAGCTCCTGCCCCCAGCAGCAGCCCAGCCTCCCTCCCCAAGACCCTGCCTCTAACCTGCCGCTGCCCTCCCCAGCCCCAAAGATGAGGGACCCCCTACCTTTGCAGCTCAGAGGGAAACCTCCCTCCATCTCCCCCTTCCTCGGTCACAAATAGAAGTTACATGTTATGACAGAAGAGTCAAAACATTTGTATTGACTTCTGTGTTTCATTGAAAAAGCAGTGAAGTGAACATCTTTCCTTTACCTGGTAATTCACGAGTTAAGGATAAAATACTGCTCCGCAGAATGCCACAGGGAAAATATGTGGAAGTTTAAGAAAATACTGCTACCTCCAAGACTATGAGAAACACATAAAGCTTTGACTGCCTTTTTTTAAAAAGTACAAATATAAGAGACATAATCTTTTTTCTGTGATGTAATTTTTGGCAAATGTAGCTAACTATACTATTCTTCTTTTTTTCAGAGAGATGATGAATAATTCTCTTGCTCGTTTGCCTGATAAGCCTCTGTGCCAGTATATGCCAAGACTAAACTGGCTGTAAGTCTACCTTATTTCACTAGAAAAATATTATTTTGTTGTTTTTGTATAGTGTTTCCACGCCACTTTTTCTAATGGGGCACTGGATCTTGAAGAGTTCCTGCTGGGTCACTGCAGGGTTGGTGACCCGAAGGCATCAATTAGGTGTGCAGAAATGTTACATGTCTGGTTCCCACTCTCTTTTGTGCAGTCATGAAGTTCTGGTAGTATTTTTCTTTAATTACCTTAGAATAACTGCCTGAATTTCTTTTTGGTGATTGATGTTGTGTTTTTATATCCCAGGGACCTTGAAGGCAACCATATCCATCATGTAAGAAATGTCACTTTCATCTCCTGCAACACCCTAACTGTACTGTAAGTAATAGGATACGCTAGCCAGCCGCAGTGAGATATGCTTGTGCTCAACAGTCAAGTGATTTGTTACAGATAATATTAAAGTTTCCTGAGTATCATGGTTATTTAGATCTCAAGGAGATTAAATTACAATGTTCAGTTTTAAATGAGCGCCATAAAGAATAACCACTGTTTACATTTATAGCAAAGTTCAGCGTTGATGTATGCGACTAAACTTCACTGAAGTGATTTTGACCGATATTAAGATTTAGACAGCTTCATTCTAACTTTTTACTTGGAGGCAAAAATCTCATAATAAAAAGCAGAAAACATAAAAAATATGCAGCTAATTTCTTCATTTTAAAGATTTTGATTGGTTGATGGGCTGGCTGGCTCATCAGTTTTAGAATTTTCCCCAAAGTTTGAGTGATTACAACAATGATGATGTAATCATCTTCAGAAAAACCCTTCAACCTTTTGCTAGATTAGTAGGCTCCACCGTACCTGTCGCTTTCCAGTTTTAACTCTGGTGCAGTAGCCATATTCTTGGCTTTCTCTTTGCTTTTAAAATCCAGGATGTCCATTTAAGGAGCGAGCTCAGTGGCAGATGAAATACGGATGAAGGAAAAGTTGCACAACCATGTGCCTGTCACGAGATGCGTTTGGGTCACAAGCCTTCCAGCCCACTTAATCTTCCTCCTGTCCACAGCCAATTTGTACTGCCCTCCTGTGGGGATGTGTATATATATGTATACACACACACCTACGAGCATAAGCAATAAAAGTTTTTTATCGAATGGTAAAATGGTGAGCTTCTACATCTGATTAGGTTGTTAACTGAATTAGGCAAATATATGAAGATGCAGAGAAGAGAGAATTTTAAAAATATATAAAAAGCTTTCTCCAAAACCAAATAGATGTCAAGAAGCAGCAACGTAAGTTTGTTTTATTCTTTCAGGGTGATGAGACGGAATAAAATCAGCTCTTTAAATGAAAACAGCTTTTCTTCTCTCCAGATGTTAGATGAATTGTGAGTTGTTTTTGTCTCTTACTTGTATAACAAGTCACAAAATTTTATAATTTACATTGGAAACCTCATTTATCATAAATTCTGTTTCATATAACATGCTCTGGAGATAACACCCATCCTCAGGGTTTTTTTCTGTGTATTTAACAGGGAGTAAATAGTCAATAAAATACATATTCTGTGAGTATCAATAATATTGGGGGTTTTGCTCACAAGATCCTTATGTTCCCTGAATAGAATCATACTAATTAATCTTACATCACCACAGTGTCTTTTAGACTGGTTTGCCAGTTTCAGTCCGACTGAGACTTTTATTCCTCTGTCCACAGTTATTAAAATCTGTGTTTAGTGAAAGTAAGCAGAGAGGTAGAGAGAAAAACTAAGGGAAAGATGTAGTGCTGGCTAGCCCATGTGAGAAAATTCCCATGATGAAACAATAAATTTAATTTATTTCCAAGCTCCTACAGCTCAAGTTAAGGGTATTTTACTTTCTTTTTGATGTAAATAAAATAATAATAAATTATTAATATAATGGCGTATCTGAGCTAACTAGACAAAGAGAAATCTGGTGGATCTAGCTTCCCACCTTGCTTTAACAGCATTCTTTCATAGTCAAAGTTTCTGATACCCTACTAATAAATAATATTTGGCAAACAGAATAAAACTGCATGTCTTGAAATTGCAAAATGGTTCGGTAAAATTACTGAGCCTAGTAAGAAATTATTGTATCCTACCTGTGGCTCTTTCTGCAGAGATCTGGCTAGCAACAAGATTGAATCACTTCCTCCATATATATTTAAGGATCTAAAGGAGCTTTCACAACTGTAAGGATTCTTGATTATTATTATATATAACTGTATGTTACTCATTTGATATGATGCTTCCAGTCATGAGTGCTGGGAAAGAAAAGAGCACCTTTGTTTGTACGCGTCATTTAAGATCTGCCTAAAAAAATACTTATCCCCAAAGTAATTCTATATAACATTTTGACCAGAATAGTTCTGTAAAAGATGTGTATTGTCATGTCCCAAAGGATACCAAGTTCAAATTCTACCTTTTTCTAGATCCTGTTAGTATATACAAAATAAGCTATGCTACCTATGTAATGAGCAATTAATAATTTGATTGGAATGTTTAATATGATATCAGGATTTGGCTCTAAAAATAGATAATAAACATGTGTAAGAGCATCGTACAGATGCCTTGTTTGAAACTGTGTTTTTTCTGTGAAGGAGTTCCAAAAAAGCATAAGGTATTATAAAACCAGAAAGACATTCTCTCTTTTTCCCATGACACGTATATGGGCAAATTCTTGAATGCTGCTGCTGGAAAGTCCCAATCTTTCTCACATAATCGGAAAGAAGCATCAGTCACAAAATTGAAGACCTCTCCAGAGGAGAGGAAGTAGTATGTGGAATAACTTATTTTTGTGCTTTTTCAGCATCCTTGGGATCCATCACAATACACTGGGGCAACCGAGTGCGTACAGCTGCATTTATTGGGTTTGCGCATTTTAGTCACAATAACAAAATGAAATCATAAGGAAAAGTTACAGGGAAAAGGGGATGGACCTAGAAACACTCTTGCACAGAGTGAAAGCATATAATGCTAACATCTATTCTTACATTCCACTGTCCCTTCTTGAACCCACATGAATGATTACAAAAAAATAGATTTTAGCAAATAGCAAAATCAATTGTCATTTATTTCTAAATGCATGCAGTTCAGCTAGGTCCTTTTACTTGAAAGACAGGTCCAGGAAGTTTAATAACTAAATATTTCTACAGTCAAAACATTTAAGCATCAGGTTGGGGGAGGTAGTTGTGTGTGTGTGGCCAATAGCATGCCTGTGAAGCATCTGACTACTCTTTCCACTGGCTTAGCAAGCTGAATAACATTAAATGAATGTTCACATTTGCAGTTGGAACTGCCAATTGTACAAGTCCTTCCTACAGGACTTGAAAAGCAAATGTGTTATGAAGTTTGACTTTATTTTTAGAACAAGATGCAAGGAAGATGTACAAAGTTACTTATGTCTATTTTGTATTTACAGGAACCTATCTTACAACCCAATCAAGAAAATACAAATAGACCAGTTCGATTTTCTAATTAGACTCAAATCCCTGTAAGTATCAAGTTTTTATATTTTAGCTATATTTTCTTTGTGATTATGCACACCTCCTTCAGAAGGACATGATCCAGAATATGTTTTATGAGGAATTACGTTTGAAATAGTTCCTGGTTATGTTGATGATCCTCAACAGTTTGAGCCTGGAAGATAATTACTAGCAATACTCAAATTTTCCTTCCTGAAAATACTAGTTTTTTCTAACAAAAAGAGATGATAAATTCAGCTTAGAGAAGAACATTGTCTTTTCTGTTCTTACAGAACAAGATTAATGCAACCCTCATTTGACCTTGCACAATTTGTTCAAAGGGTCAGGCAAGGTCCAGTTGGGGCTATTAAGACCACGAGCAGGTACCATTAGGATGTATAAAGACAGGAATTTGGTATATGTACAAGTTTGAGGACATATTTCCATTCTTACAGAATCTACTGCTAACACCATGAAAAGAACAATATAAACCAAGTACAATTAATCTGCCATGTCAGAGGGAGGTGGGACTTTTAAAAATCTTTTCTAAGTGTTTAGGGGGAAATTTACTAACACAGGAGCTCCAACTTGAATCCTGCCAGCAGCTCTCTTCCTAAAACTGCGATAGTGCGGTGGCAATCTTGCAAATCTGAAATTATCCTGTGGTAAATTTAAGTACATCTTCACAGGCTACTGCACGTCTGCAATAACCAGCTTGGTAGAGTACAGCATTGGTTCTTGTCAGTCATCATTTCAAAATCATAGAATCATAGAATAATTTGGGTTGGAAGGGACCTTAAAAGTTCATCGTCTAGCCCCATTTGCAATGAGCAGGGACATCTTCAACCAGATCAGGTTGCTCAGAGCCCTGTCCAACCTGACCTGGAATGTTTCCAGGGATGGGGCATCTACCACCTCTCTGGGCAACCTGTGCCAGTGTTTCACCACCCTCCTTGTAAAAAATGTCTTTCTTGTACCTAGTCTAAATCATCCCTTTTTTAGTTTAAAGCCATTACCCCTTGTCCTATCATTGCAGGGTCTATTAAAAGTGGTTGTGGGGATTGAAAAAGAGATGTTTCCTTGGACAGGAGCGTAACAGGAGTTTACGACCCCCGATCTGTAGCCAGCAGTGCATGAGCCTCTGTTGATCAGTCCGGTTTCCTCAATGGATTTGGAATCCAGTGGCCAAATTCAACTAAATTTGGTAAATAGATAATGGCCTGAAAATACTAAATCTGTACAAGTTTCATGGAATTAAGCAGCTGAGCACAGAAAAGAATAATTAATTACTTCCCTAGCAGTCAGACTACAGCATATACTTCATCCATTATTTAACACCAAAGAACTCATGCAATTCAGTGACCGTGACCTTTCATGTTTTTAAGTTAAGAAAGTTGTTAAATTTTCAGATTGATCTATATTTCAGCAGTTTTTAGAACACCGGTTGCCTCTTTGCTAGTTTGAAATAGTAAGAATGGCTGGGGAAAGCACACCCTAAGACTCATTGCAGTGCTTAAATAAAATTAACACACTTCCATATTGTTTTTTTTTTTTCTTGTGTCGTAGCAAAAATGCCCACCAGCCCACAGCAACTAACCAGTAAGACTGGTACTTTTCTCCACTTTTGCCTAAATGTACTCAGAACTCACAGGAATATTTCATTCCAAGCATTGAATAATGAATTCAAGTAAAGGTCCCCACAGGGAGAACCAAAGACCTTTGACCGGTTGTACATCTAACCAGTGGATAGGATGGACTGGAAGAGTACAGAAACTGAAGTTCTAAAAGAACTACTTACACAGTTACACTTTATGATATAGCACTGCAGGGGAAATTATAATGCCATTTTCAANAAAAAAAAAAAAAAAAAAAAAAACAACAGGAACAAAAACCATAATAATAAATCCCATCTATGTGTCCCAAGAAAGCCAGCATTTTCCCTTATATGCCATGTTCCGTGTCCCAGCTCCTGCTGCTCCTGACACAATGAAGACTGGATTCCTGCAGCGGTTTGTTTGTCCAGTAATAGATAAAAGACAGAAGGGACATGTAAAATGTTACTGTTGGAACAAGTTATTATTTTCTCAGAGATGATGAAAGAACATCAGTAGAACAACACGTTGGAAGGGCAACATAATAATGGGCGATTGCACTGCTGAGAGCACTAAAAGAGCCACCTTCATGGTTTTGGAAGAACAGCCAGTTTATTAGAATTGACTGCAATTTATTTTATTCCACTTTAGCTTTTTCTGTCCAAGTTTCAAAGGGATGACATATTAGACGCAATTAAAGTTCATCTCTAGTTTCCTATAATCATAGAAGCACAATTAAATGCTCATAAAGTTTGTTCTTTTACCACTGAGTTTCTATACTCTTACTCTTTCTATTATCTTTTACTGAGAGTATATTGTTTACAGCAGCTTGGAGGGCATTGAAATTGCAAACATCCAGAGAAGAATGTTCAGACCACTGAGAAACCTTTCCCACATGTAAGTAGATTCGCTTTCTTTGGTCTGAATTTTGCAATTTACAGAATACTGGATAATTAAAAGAAAAGTGTATGAAAAGCAGCATGCGACAGCCTTTCAACAGTTTTTAATTCATTTTTCTTCTTTCAGAATATGTTTTCTGAGTAGCTGCTGGAGAGTTTTGATATTCTGGTAACCAAACTAGAACAATCTCTTATCTTTTTTTTCTTTTTCACAACCAGATATTTTAAGAAATTCCAGTACTGTGGATATGCCCCTCACGTGCGCAGCTGTAAGCCCAATACTGATGGGATTTCATCCCTTGAGAATCTTTTAGCTAGCATCATACAGAGAGTGTTTGTCTGGGTTGTATCTGCCATCACCTGCTTTGGAAATATTTTTGTTATCTGCATGAGGCCTTACATCAGATCAGAGAACAAGCTTCACGCCATCTCAATAATGTCTCTCTGCTGTGAGTACTCCACGTGTAAAGCAAAAGAATATTGGTTTAGTCTGCTCATAGCGTATATAATATTTGTTAGTATAATATAATGACATGTTTCCAGCACTGGATTAACTCAACTTTCATGTTATTGCGAATGATGATACAAAAAACCTGTTCCTTATGCATCAGGAAGTCTCGTTAGATGTTGCTTTTGTTCTGTACCAACGGGCAGTTGATGAGTTCCAAAGGCTTCACGTTTGATTTTAATGCTGTGGGGACTGTGTCAAATTCACACTTTCTTCAGCAAGGAGAAAAAAAAAAAAAATCCAAATTTTTCAAAGGCCCGTAAACTTAAATTTAACTAGGCATTTTTGGGTAAATAGCAATTTGCACATGTAAACGTTGTGTTCAAGAGAGTTATTCTATTTTTCGCACGAGAAAAAGGTTACTTATGCAAATATAGAAAACCAATCACTCCTAGCTCCCCAATATTAAGAATTAGGGTTTTGTTTGTTTTTTTTTTTAATTTTAGTCCTGAAGACAAGACAGGTTTATGGATGAACGATTTGGCAGTGCAGCCACTACAATCTGGAGTACCCTGTCTCAATGCAGGGGAGTCTACAAGTACTTCACAAGTTATATTAGTTGCATTTTGAAGGACAATTGCCAACAGTGTATAAAATGACCGCAACAGTTCTAACCACAGTGTGTCAGTGATTTAGAAACTTTGTTGTTTCCGTGGGAACAGCCTGAGTACCATGCAGAACTTCTAGCCGAAGTATCTGAGAAGCCTTCAGCCCTATGTTGACAGCTCCTCTTCCTGTACCAGCCTCAGAAGACTATGCACATCAGTTTTGAATTAGCATAAGGTGGACAAACCAAAACTAAACTTTAGATAGAGCAGAGATGCCCTACACAAAACAAATTATCTTAAGCTAAATGTCAATTTTAAAAGGAACAAGACCTAATAAAAAAAAAAAAAAAAAAAACATTTGCAAGAATATTTCTATAAATGAAGCCATATCGTTTTCTGTTTGCAAACCAATTTTATCTGAGCTTCAAAAAATCAGGTTGGAAACAAGTATGAAACATAGGCTATCAGTCCAAATTAAAGTTTAAAAAAAAAAAAAAAAAAAAGAAATAAGGCAAAATAAAATTTAAAAAAAAAAAAAAAAAAGGAGGAATGGAACAGAATTATACTGCCTTAATTGTAATTCGCAATAGCATTCCAACTTAAATGTTGATTTTATATCTATATGTTAGCTAACTTATAAATATGTACTCATATATACGTGTGTATGTCTGTTTTCCAATATACATATACACAGAGAATGGGAAATTCAGATGTGTGAATAATGATGTTAAGCACTGTGCCCACAGGTGCTGACTGTCTGATGGGAATATATTTATTTGTGATTGGAGCTTTTGATCTTAAATATCGCGGAGAATACAACAAGCACGCTCAGTTGTGGATGGACAGTATTCATTGTCAATTGGTGGGATCGCTGGCTATTCTGTCTACAGAGGTGTCAGTCTTACTGTTGACTTACCTGACTTTGGAAAAATACATCTGCATAGTTTATCCTTTTAGGTGTTTGAAGCCCAGAAAATGCAGGACAATTTCCATTTTGGTTCTTATCTGGATAATTGGGTTTGCTGTTGCTTTTATCCCACTGAGCAACAAGGAATTTTTCAGGAACTACTATGGCACCAACGGCGTCTGTTTTCCTCTTCACTCAGAACAATCAGAAAGTTCAGGAAGTCAGATTTATTCTGTTGTGATTTTTTTAGGTAAGTTGCGTTTCTTCTTTATATATGATTAGAGCTGCAAATTAACTTAATTTTCAGACAAATAAGATACCTTTGCTGTGATGTTCACACCTCATATTTAGATGTTCCAGTAAGAACTTAAAGACTTTTTCCAGCCTGAATATTTCACTATATTAGATGCATGATGGGCTGAGAATGTAGAAAGAAATTAATGACCATTAAGTTCCTGAAAGAATAGGCTTTGTCAGGGAAGTAGAGCAATGATAAGGCCAGTGGAGAGAACTACGTATTTTGGATCAGATGACAGCTATTTATCAGCTGATGAATGAAATAAATACCTGAGTAGAGGTGAAAATTCAGTGTACAGCTGAATACAGACTCAGATCTTCTGGCCACTTAATTCTATGGGACCAGCAGCTTAGATGAAACATTTTTCTTTACTACCCAGCCTGCAAATAGCTGATGTGAAAATGCCATTATGTTCTTAAATTACAACTCATTTTAACTTCTTAAACAGGTGTAAACTTGGCAGCCTTTATCATCATTGTGTTTTCCTATGGGAGTATGTTCTACAGTGTTCACCAAACAGCTATTACGGCTACTGAAATTCGGAATCATATTAAAAAAGAGATGATCCTTGCTAAACGATTTTTCTTCATTGTGTTTACTGATGCACTATGTTGGATACCCATTTTTATTTTGAAACTCCTTTCTCTACTTCAAGTAGAAATACCAGGTATGTCCTTTCTTTTGTGAGGCTGTTTCAACTGTGTCTGTATGAAGAGTGTTGTTTCTACTTTAGAAGAAAAAGAGTTGAATACATTGAGCTATATTACTATAGTGAATTTTATGTTATATGTCTGTATATATGTACACACAATATCATGAACTATATAGTTTTACCGCTGCATTGAACTCTATTACTATAATCATCAGAGGCTGATTCATCTTTGAGTCAGCCAAAAAAAAAAAACCCTAAAATTCAAATTGTTCAAGTCTGCCTCCACAGAATATCTATAAAATATACAAAATGTATTTGAAAACCAAGGCTGAATTGCATTGGCTTGTCTCATCTTGGCTTTTGCTGGTTCTGTTGCCTAAATATGGCTCAGGACAATACAGTGTTTCCTGTCTTGATTTAATGTCTTTAATTTAATTCTTACCCTGAAATAACTTTTTTACAAATTGATACTTGTAATTCAATACCTTAAGTTGGATAAAGCTGTGCTTACCTTCTTTATGCCCTGAATATATCGGCATGTGAAAACACCCTAACCTAAAAGATTAAAAATTGCACCTTATTTTTTATTCAGCAAATGAATGTACTGCATTAGATACAACAGGTTAAACAGTAATTACTCATTTCATAAAATTAAAGACATTATAGAATCATAGAATAGTTTGGGTTGAAAGGGACCTTTAAAGGTCATGTAGTCCAACCCCCCTGCAACAAGCAGGGACATCTTCAACTAGATCAGGTTGCTCAGAGCTTCATCCAACCTGACCTGGAATGTTTCCCGGGATGGGCATCTGCCACCTCTCTTGGCAACTTGTGCCGATGTCTCACCATCCTCATAATAAAAAATTTCTTCCTTGTATATAGTCTGAACCATCTTTTAAACCCCTTGTCCTATCACAACAGGCCCTGATAAAAAGTCTGTCCCCATCTTTCCTGTAAGCCCCCTTTAAGTACTGAAAGGCCATAATAAGGTCTCCCTGGAGCCTTCTCTTCTCCAGGCTGAACAACCCCAACTCTCTCAGCCTGTCCTCATAGCAGAGGTATTCCATCCCTCTTGATCATTTTTGTGGCCTCCTCTGGACCGCCTCCAACAGCTCCCTGTCTTTCTTGTGCTGAGGGCCCCAGAGCTGGCAGCAGTACTCCAGGTGGGGTCTCGTCAGAGTGGAGTAGAGGGGAAGAATCACTTCCCTCGACCTGCTGGCAATGCTGCTTTTGATGTAGCCCAGGTGTGGCTGGCTTTCTGGGCTGCGAGCGCACATTGCTGTGTCATGTTGAGCTTTTCATCCACCAGTACCCCCAAGTCCTTCTCAGCAGGGCTGCTCTCAATGCATTCATCCCCCAGCCTGTACTGATACTAGGGGTTGCCCCAACTCAGGTGCAGGACTCTGCACTTGGCCTTGTTGAACCTCATGAGGTTCACACAGGCCCGTAAGTCGAGCTTGTCCAGGCCGCTCTGGATGGCATTCCATCTCTCAGGCACGTCAATCGCACCACTCAGCTTGGTGATGTCGGCAAACTTGCTGAGGGTGCACTCGGTCCCACTATCTCATCTCTGTCCCACTGTCTATGTCATCACAGATAGTTGCCTAAGTTTACAGAAGTTTTAAACCCTATTTGATAGCATTTATTTTTCTTTGGGGATACACCGTGACAGCTTTTGAACTAAGCATCCGCTTGTTTCCAAAACTGTAGACAATGTTATGGGCATCAACAGGAACGTATTGATATTGCAACAAAGTCATAAAGCCAGAGAAGGCGGGGAACAGAGAGGGAATTAAGCTTTTTGTGCAGCTTGGAACAGTTCTATAATTGTTTTATAAATCAAACAGCACAACAGGGAGCACCCAGTAACATCTTTCAGCACTTTAATCCTGTCCCTTCTCCGCCTGCCCCCCAGGTAACAAGCTGACTTATCTCCCAAAGAGTAAGGATGAGAAGGGGGAGCTGGAAAAAGGCACACAGACTCTGATAAAGTCAGGAGAGCAGGACGCTTTCAGAAAGGAAGATGGTGTGAACACAGAAACTCTTCCAACAGGGCAAGAAGGAAATAAGGAGGATGTATACAATGCCCTTTGCAGGGGAAGAATGGAGAAGTCCTGGTGCAGAGGAGAAAACCAGCCTCTGAGGGGGTACAGGGACTGGAGGATACCACTTTGCGGGAGGATAGGACATCGGGGACATCATTAGGATTGGATGTTACTAGCCACGGGAAGAAGATGAGGAACAGAGATCACAAGAAGAGACAGGGAGCAAAGCAGAGGCAAAAAGAAAATGGGGCTCAGCCAGAATAAGAAGCGTGCCAGGGCAAATAGGGAGCTGTGGTACAGCAAAGTCAGAGGGATAAATGGAACTGCTGGGAGAGTGAAAAATGTCTGGTTTTGCAGGGAGTCCTGGAAACAGGGCCAGGGAGGGGGGAGGGGAGCAGTAAGAGGGCAGTGCAAGCATAACCGTGAGAGGAAAAAGAAAAGTACCTGTTGTGACATGAACTGAGGCTGGGAGAGCGTGACCACCCCTCTCGCCAGGAGGCTGTGCTGCGTAGGCATCAAGTGCTTGTATTAATTAACGGGTACAAACGCTGGAATGGATGTTACAGCTTCCTTTCTTTTTCCCTCCCTAAGGTACCATAACTTCTTGGGTGGTGATTTTTATACTGCCAATAAATAGTGCTTTGAATCCTCTTCTCTACACTTTGACTACACGACCTTTCAAAGAAATGATTCACCAGGTTTGGTATAATTACAGACAAAGAAGATCCAAAAGAGGTAAAGGCAGTCAGAAAACGTACGGCCCGTCATTCATTTGGGTAGAGATGTGGCCAATGCATGAAATCACGCCAAAGCTAACGAAGCCTGTGCTTTGTACAGACTCCTCTGACGCTTCGGTGACCACACAGTCGACGAGACTAAATTCATACACGTAAATAAACACATTTTGAATCTTGGCGGTGACATCTGCACTGTTAGCTTCACATCTGTGGGCTTACTGCTTTACAGCAATGAGGAAAAATGAGGGAGGTATGTATGACACTTGGGCTCACGGGAACCAAAGCAGGAAGAAGAGGGAGCGGCGTGTCTGTTTGCAGGTAGAACTGACACAACAATAATTTTGCCCATCTCACAACAGCACCTGATGTTTTGACAACTCATCCTAGATCTGAATGAGAAGTCAATTGTTTGGGGTTTTTCCCCACAGAAGCCAGGAGTGTGGAGAAAAAAAAAAAACAATTGTCATTAAAACATCTTTCCCCGAAAGCAGAATGTTTCAAAATCATCTACCTTTGGGGAAAAAACAGGTTATTTTCATTAAACTCTCTTTTTTAAATTCCCCATTTGAACAGCTGATTTTTTTTAAGAGTTGATTGGTTTCCTCATTAAGAATTTTTTTTTTCTTTTTCCTCCTTAAAATTTCTGAGTAGCTCTATTTAGGCTGCACCAGCTCTTAAAAACTTTAGGGAGCAACACCCCTAAGAAAAATATATACATTTCATAATTAGACCAGTTTATTATATTTGTCAAAGCCAAACAAGTGAAAATTTTATTCTTTTTTAAAATTTACCAACTATTTCACTCACATAAACACAATCCTGAAATTATAATGATCATCCTAATTCAGGCAGAACCAGAACTGTGGGGAAGAAAATATAAAAAATAAAAAGGTTTTTTCCTCAACTGAGTGTCCCCCAGCTGTAGCTGGTGGAAGTTTTCCCTTTCAGAAGAACATCCTTCCCTGGAATGACTGGAATGAGTATCCCAACATCTTGATGCTGCTCTTTTCCTCACTGTTTCTTAATGGGCTACCATAAGTAGCTCCCCACAGCTCGCGGATTTCAGCAAATTTCAGTCTTAAGATGTGTATCTCTGTACGTGGAATAATGGGAGATGACCAAATAGAAGGCTTAACAGGTGTCATGACATCTACATTTTAATCACCTTGTGTATTGGACTGGATGCATCACGGTTAAAATAATTCAAGGAGCACAGCCATTCAGCACTTTTTAGGGCATTATTTTACTTCCCAGCGTTACAAGGGTTAAAAAAAAAAAATTATCTCATCTGAAACAATCCTCTAGAGGCATTTTCTTCACATATACTTACTGAAGAGAATCTTTTCCATTATGAATTACTACAACTTCCCTAGTTCTTTCAGTACTGTGCTCACAGACCAATAGCCTAGGAGCCCACAAAGGTAAAAGAAATGCTTCTTTTGCATTGGTGATTTGAAGCTTTTTAAAACGAAGTTAAAAGATACTTCCAATGTTTGCACTTAACTTCTTAACACCGTAAGAAGTAGAATTAAAAAAGTGTGACTCACACTTCAACTGTTTACAGAACTTTGGATTACCTTGAAATCAAAGATTGTTAAGCATCTTGTTTCCACTACTGTATGTTTGATTGAAATAAAAGATTATCTGCTGAACAAAACAACTTCTTTTCCAAGTTGCTTAGCAACATTTTGGGCCGTGGGGTTAAAAACAGGTAAGTGAAATTCTGCCACATGGATTGCCTTTAACTGGAGCAATTAGAACTCAATTTAATAGAATTTGTGTACTCTGAGGGGCCAAGCCTTCTCAATGACTGTCACTATATCTGAGGAGATAGGCAAGGTTGCCTGTCCTTACCAACCTACTTTTCACCTAAGTTGATTATGGATACATTCAACATCATCTTTGTTTCTATGAGTAACACAAGAATATTCATTATGTCAGCGTTTCTGGGTAACATCTTTATTGTTTTGATAAGAAAACTACAGTTTGTCTTTAAAAAAGTCCTTGTACAAGTAAAAATAAGTCTGACTAATAAATCATGGTACAGCCATGTTCTCCTGCAACCTCCCATTGCATTTCAGCATTACTTTTTTCACATTGTTCTGGTGAACATACAGGAGTTTCAGTGCACCTATTTATTACAGATTAGCAAACTTTCAGAACAAAAGGTTCTGTTAACAGTAAGTTCTAGACTAACTAGTAATTCCTTAAGGCAAAGATAGAAAACAGGAGCAAATACTGAAAAAGCTCTAACATGCCTCCCAAAAGATGGGAGAATACATTTCACAGATTTTCTAACTGATGGAAGCCTTTACTTACAGTTCAAAACAATCCATTCTATCAGTAAACAATGCTATTAAGTTTCTACCATGCAGAGATGTAAGGTCCATCATAAGGCACTTTATTGCAGTAAAAGATAGTGTAAAATTGTTTGCAGTAATCAAACACCTTGCAGAAAATTTGCAGCTTTGTAGAAATATATTGCAATATTGCTATAAATTGTAAGGTTTGGGATACAGGGCTTAGCTAAAGCTCGTAAATAAGCCACGACTTGCCATATTATCCCATCCTCAACACGAAGAAAAAGTGTGCGTAAAGAAAACCTGAAGTTGGTTCAGCAAGTTTCCCTGGAGCTGGCAGGGTTTCTGCTGGAGACAGCTTTTAAAAAGGAGTGCTGGCAACACCTCCTGGCAGGACGCCGCTTCCCCACCGGTAACGAGTTCTGGGCGTACCACACATACTAACTTTGCATCCACCACATTAGCGAAAATTAAAAGGAGAGTATTTCATGTATGAGACCGCTCGAGCTGCGATGGAGGAGTCTAAAAGTCACAACAGATTCACTAAACGGAGTTATTTTACTCAGTGACTTGCATACAACATCCACACGAGTCACCAAGTGTTTCTGACAGAACCGCGGGCTCACGGGGAGCTGCCGCGGGAAAACAAAAATCCACGTGAACTCCCTAAAAAAAAAAAAATAGGTCCTGTTTTTTAAAAAAAAAAAAAAAACCAAAACACCGAAACCCCGCGTCCCAGTCGGTCAGCAGCGGGCCGCTGGGCGGGACGCGGCTCAGCCGCTGGGCTTCAGGGACTCGTAGCCCTCCCGCAGCAGGTCCCGCCATGTTCTGAGGAACCGGGCGTTCTCCGAGCACTTGGTGGCGAGCTCCTCCACCTGGGCCGACACGGCCGACGTCGCCTCCAGGATCTTCGCCAGCGAGAAGGCGGCCTGCAGGAACGGCACAGAGGTTGGGGGTTACCGGCCCCGCCCCCCCCGCCCGTCCCGCAGGCGCCTTCCGTGAGGAGACTCCCGCCCGCCCGCCCGTCGCGCCGGCACTCACGTCGCCGATCTGCATCTCCACCTCCTCCAGCAGCTCCCGCGTGTCGCCGGCCGGCAGCTCCGGCGGCCGCGACCCTTCGCTCCCACAGCGGGTCCTGCGGGGCCCGGCGCTGGGTGATCCTTCGGGCACGGCGGCANACCCCGCGCCGAGCCCCGCCCCCGGCGTCCCGGCATGCACCGGGGAGGGTCGGGGTGGGGCCGCGGACGCCGCGCTGCACGCCGGGAGCGGTAGTCTTTCCCGCCGCCGTCCCGCCTGCCGCCCCTTCCCGCCCCTCAGGGGGTTCATGCCGCCGCCCCGCTTCCTCCAGGGGTCGTCACTTTAAATATGAGACCAGGGAATCAGTTTGTACCGCCAGGGGAGGCGGGGACGGGTGGTGCCGCCGGGAACTCTGGGAGCTGTAGTCCTGCCGGTGGGCCGGGGCGGGCCCGGCGTCCCCTGCAGTGCGCAAGCGCGGCCTGGTCGGGGGGCGGTCGCGGAGGGCGCTGAGGGGGGTCGCGAGCTGCCGTTATTGCCGCCATGCTGCTCTGTCGCTGCCCGTCCTCCAGCCGAGGTAACGCGCCGGCTCGCTCTGGGGGCGGCTGAAGCGTCCTGANCGGGGCGGGGGCCGGGGCCGGGGCCGGGGTCAGGGGGGGGAGCGGGGGGACCCCGCGGGCGGTGGGGGGATTCTGCGGGTGGGGGCCGCCACCCGCAGTGGGTGTCAGCGGTGGCGCGGCCGCGGCTCCCCCCGCCCTGGTGGCCTCCGTCCGTCTGAAGGTGCTCCCGGAGGGGAGGGGAGGGCAGAGGGCCGGGCGAGTCCGAGCCGCGGGTTATGGGTGTGCTGTCTTACCCGTCTGTAGCGGAGCGCATAAAAAAATGTAATTTTTTGGAGTGATGCGAGGTGTTACCTGTTTCAAAGGATAAAATAAAGCAATTGGACGCGGGCCCTTACTGGCTAAATAATCATGGAGGCAGCGTGCTGACAGCAGTTATTAAAGAGCTCCTGAAAAGTAAACTTTCTTCTTAAAGATTGCTTACTTCGTGCAAACGTTTGACTTCACGTTACTGAGTCTGTAAGCTCTCAACAGCCTGGTAGCACAAGCTCGGCTCACACCCTGGGAAGAATGTGCCTACCCAGGGTTTGTGCCTACCCAGGGTTTGGACCAACCCTTGTCATTGTCAGATGTATTCTGGGGTCGGCATCCTTTCTTTTGTGTGTGTGTGTGTGTGTGAAGTTTTCAACTATACTATGTAATTTGTAGTACCATCAGTTCTGCTCAAATAAAATTATCTCAAAAATTAAGTTCAAGTGTCATGTTTTAATATATATGTATAATGTAGTTGTTATCATGCTTCTAAAATACATTGTTTGTTCTCAGATCCTACCTGGTTGCAGGTAAAGAATAATTAAGAGTCATGAGATGGTATGATAATAGCTTTTGTGTTATATTGGATAAGTACAAAATTGCTATTAAGAAACCACCATACGTAATACTTGTTACCTTGCACATAGAGACCAGTATCCTGACTGTCACTGTGCAGGGTTATAATGGAGGATGTTTGTGCTGGCCTTGCCAATTGCCATTCTCAATAAAACATTTCAGTTGTAGGATGTTGGTGATTTTACTTACATAGTTTTGCAGAAATACTCTACGTTAAATATGATATTCTTCTTCTCCACCCCTGAAATTAGAGAAAGGGAATCCTTAAAGGAAGGAAAAATACATGTCAAGGTGCATTAGTTCACAGGCCACTAGATGATCTCTAGAGGTCCCTTCCAACTCTGAAAATTCCGTGATTCCATGATTTAACTATAGCTAGTTTTGGTGTTAAACATACTAGTTTTCTGAGTACAAATTGCACGCGCCTTCATAATTTTTTTTTTTTTTGTGAAATGGGAAAATAAGAAGAGGAATGCGCCCTTCTGAACAGAGTCCTATTTTGGTCATTTTAAACTTTCATTTGGTCCAATTGCTTAAAAAGAAATTCTGATTTGTTCTTGCAACAATTAATGTATCTGCAGCAAAGGTAAAGATTTACTGTATCTACTGCTTTGGCTAAAGTATCCTTGGGTTTAAGTCTGAGGTTTTATAGTGGACCATGACATTTACTTTAGATGAACTGTCTACTATCAGTAGCCCAAACTGTGTGTCAGCATGTGTTGAGATGTCAGAAGGGATGAACTGGCATGTCCTATCTCTACAGTTGTTTGGTCACTTTAAATGAAGTCTGAAATAAATCTTTTGAAGTTCAAAGTTAAATAGGAATTTAAAATGTGTTTCACCCGTGTTTATGCATGTTATTCTCCATCAGCTGTCAGAAATGGCTGGCCAGCGTATTGAGTGGTATTATGTGAAGAATGCTTAAAGGGGAAGTTCTTTACCTCTTTCTTTTTTTTTTTTTCCTGATATAAAATTATACAGCATGTTTCTAACTTGAAAATTTAAAAATCTGTTTTTATGGTTCTTCATCTTCACATCACCTCGTAGCTGTCATATTTTTTGTGCCACTTGTGTCTCTGAAAGTCGAAAAATTTGGAAAATTACTGATTTGACAAATTTGTTTCTTATTATTGCAGCACGTCAGTGCTTTCATGCTCTAAAGTTGATAAAGAGAGACTGCCTTCCGTCACTGCATGTCGCAAGATGTGCATCTACTGCCTCTGTGCCTCGCATAACTACACATTATACAATTCATCCTCGGGACAAAGACAAACGATGGGAAGGTAAGCTAAAAAAATGTATTTTTTGAAAGCTTCTTTATTATTATTATTATTGCTCAGTTTTGAGAACACTGAAATGCGTTGCTGATTTTTTCTTTTTACAGAAATTCTGTACTCTTAAATACAGTACGAGTATTCCAAATGAAATCTTGTGGTTGATATCTCATAGTGAGGGTCTTTAGTGCTATAAAATGGGATCAGATTTAACTTGATCCTAGTTATTTAGAGAAAATCTATAAGCAGCTTTTGCATTAGTGACTATCACAATAAGATTTAATTTTGTCAGGTATGTATCTGTTGGATTTTTTGAGTTGTTCTTACCATAAGAGTTTGTGAGAAAATAAGATTAGTATATATCTCTGGGCGTTCCAGTCTCTACATTCATCAATTTTAATGGCTTCAATTCCAGAAAAGACAGATTAATTAGTGTAAAATAAAGTTACATGATCTGACTAAGCGTCTTTTCTTTCTCCCTTACCGAGAGTTTCACTGAGTGTTTTTGATACAGCTAGGCAACTGAGCTCTTAAGTTTAACATTCTATGATGGTGCTTTCTTATGGTGCATAGGGACTGTGTATGCGTTTTTATGGTATATCTCCTTACAACTTAAAAAGAGCTAATTTTACAAGGGGATGCTAGTGTCCTTCTGCACTCTTCCAAGTCCTGAAGTGGGGATTCTGTTCAATATTTAGCCTCCTTCTATGCAAAGTAATACTTCTGGGACGTCCAGTAGCCAGTACCGCAGAGCAAGGTTTAGTGAGAGAGAGGCTGCGGGAAATTGGAGATTGGTTTATGTTATTATCTTTTTTTTCTATTAAAGGGGTAAACATGGAAAGATTTGCAGAGGAAGCTGATGTTGTTATTGTTGGAGCAGGCCCTGCGGGTCTTTCTGCAGCTATTCGACTCAAACAGTTAGCCGCTGAGCATAGCAAAGAAATACGTGTTTGTCTGGTGGAAAAGGCTTCTCAGATTGGTGCACATACACTGTCTGGTGCTTGTCTTGAGCCAAGGTCCTTAGAAGAACTCTTTCCAGACTGGAAGGAGCGGGGGGTATGTATGAGCATATAAACACTGCAATTAATTGCTAGCTTGTAATGAACTCTGTATCTGACTCATTCTGGTACGACTCAGTACCTTGGTACCATTGGTACTTAGTACGGTTTTAAAATATTTTGATCTAACAAAACAAAAAGCACCTACCTTCTTGTCAGTCTCTTTCCTCTAGTTCAGCAATGCTGAAGTTTTATGTCTACACAGATATGCTATGTCCTTTGCTCTTTTGTATAGTAGTCTTACTGCATACGCACAGTATGTCCGGTGCCTCCTGGGATGCACTACACTTACTGCATTTGTGCCGAATCCAGCTCCTGTGCACAAGCAGTCAGGTGGTCAGTTCTTGGCGATGTCAGACTTGTTGCTTCTGTACAATAGTTCTTCAAAGTCTCAGGAAATGGCTCATAGTACACTGATTTTTGTGCAGTCATACTGGTGTAAGGGAGGCCTAAGATGCTTTTAGGAGGGAGAATAGCAAGACGTGAACTGCCACCTCTGCCAGAACAGCCAGCTGCCCACTATCACGTGGGAGCTGCAAGAAGTGGACCATCGACTAGTTGTTTTGTCTTACTGGGATAAATATGTAAGTTGACCTGCCTTCTTTAGAAAGGTCTAGAATATTGGTGTAATACAAGCCTGTGTACAAACTATAGAAGTGATTTGCAAGGCTCTGTTCCTTTTTTTTTTTTTTACCCAAGTAGTTGTGTTGATTCTTGCTTGATGACTGCCTCATAAAATACTTTATCTTCTGTCTTACAATACTTTCCTATGAAAGTGCTTTATTAAACCTTTAATTGGCTGCCAGTTTGATTTTTTTAATTTTATTTGTTTTTGTTGGATTAGCTAGAAAAACATAATTCTCAGTACTGTTTCTATTTTCTTTTTTTTATGTAGGCTCCACTTAATACTCCTGTAACTGAAGACAAGTTTGGAATTTTAACAAAGAAGTCTAGAATTCCAGTACCAATTCTTCCAGGTAAAGTTTGGTGAGGTGCTAAAAAGGCGTTTTTCTCAGTGTCTTTTTCAACTTTTCCATGAATGAAACGATTGGTTTGTTTTAATGTAGTATAGCAAGTGTATGTAGAATGTCATAGCTTCCAGTGATAGGGTCCCTGTAGATGATGGCTGTAATAACATATGACATGACTGTGAAGATAGGAATTGTAGAAGAAGATGTGACATCTGATGTGTACAACTTTTGTTATTTTGCTTACTGTTCTGCTTTTTATGCATGTGTCTTTTTTGCCTAGGACTCCCAATGGTTAATCATGGAAATTACATTGTACGTCTGGGCCACTTTGTGAGTTGGCTCGGCGAACAAGCAGAAGCTTTGGGTGTTGAGGTTTATCCAGGCTATGCAGCAGCTGAGGTAATAATGACATCAGTGTGTATATGAAAAGCGTTTTTGGACCCCCTCCTTCACGCAACTCCCAATTTACTTGTACATTCACAACATTCCTCTTAAAAGAAGTGTATTTGTGAAAATCTGTTTCAGTGTCTAAATTTCCTGGCCCAGATCCAGCAAAGTGCAAGTAGATCATACAGTATTTTAATAAATACATTTTCAAGTTTGACCATTAAAGACGTTGTGCTTAGAAGTTCTGTGTTAGAACTTTTCATGAATGGATTAAAATGACAGATCATTAAAATGTTTCTTTTTTTTTTGTTTAAATATATCCAAAGGTTCTTTTTCATGAAGATGGTAGCGTGAAAGGCATAGCAACTAATGATGTAGGCATTCAAAAGGATGGAGCACCTAAAGTAAGTAGCTGTCTTCCCCATAACTAGGGGTCCAGTTATGGAAATTGTGATACATTGGTTTCTACTGCCATCAGTAGTCTTGCTGCAGCCTAAGAAAAAGTGTAAAATTCAATACCTGTCTTTCCCCTCTGTATATAAAATGGATCAATTACCTGTGAAAGCTCTGGTTTCAGAGCATTGTAAACTACTTCTGAGATTAGTAGAAAAAGTCTTCGCAGAAAGGTTGTTCGTTTGAGGGTGAATTGAGGAAATATTGTAAAGATGCCTTGGCATATGTAAAATCAGGAAACAAAGGAAAGGATTCCAAGAACTCCTAGAAAAAAGGTGGGAAGGTGAAATAGAAAGCTGTTGTCCAGCTGGTAGCTAGCAACATGCAAGAGAGCGTGCTTCTCGCTGATCTGTTTTCTTTGATATGTACAATGGCAGTCACATTTGTTGACAGTCTGTCTGCCTTGTTGGGGCAAGGTACACGCTGAATCTTTACACCTTTTTGCTGGTTGGTCACATTTCTGTATCCAGAAAGTGACTGCCTGCCCTAAGTGTCAGACTTTGATTTTTAGTGGAATCCAGAACCTGCTGTAAGCATGTCGCTTACCAGTGCAATACGTAGGGAGAATTTGGCACCTCAGAATAACTCGGAACAACTTTCACACAGAATTGTTTGACTACAGAAATTATGGGTACAAGTTTTTTCTTAAGAGTTACCTTCTTTTATAAGGTTTCTTACTAGTCACATAGAATTTCAAAGAGGTATTTACTTTCACATAAAAGAGCGGGCTATTTTTCCCATTTAAGGCAGGGGATCAGAAGAAAAGATTTATTCTTGTTTTGAGAGTCTATAGCCAATGGAGGAGGAAGTGGTGGCAGGGAAAAGCAATATATTTTCCCAGTACAGTATTGTCTGTCCCCTGCAGGGGATAGAGAGGCTCGTGTGTTCAGATATGCATTTTCTCCAGTAGGAGGCGCAAGTAACGCGTCCAACAACGTGCTGCGGTAATTAAGATTAATTGGGGGTTTGGGTTGGTTTTGTTTTCAAGTGGGAAGGAACTATGTTGTTTGGTTGTTTTTTTTTAAACATCTTAAAAACTAGATTATTTTTTTTTTTACCGTTTATTCCAGAAGAATGCGTCTATTAACTTCTTTAATGTACATTATTAGTGTGCCACTGCTGCAAACTTTTTGAGTATTCAAGTGTTTTAACTGTCAGGTCAGCTGATAATACCTCCAGCATATAAAAGTTCAGGTAAATAAATGTAGTTTGTATAACTTCAGGGCCAGAATATTTTCCGTGTGTTTGTACAGAACCTAATCAAATAGACTGTGGTTAATGAATAAAGTTTCACCTTGCAGTCAGCAGCAATCAAACAAAAATGCCAATGGTAAAATTACATAGTAAAAAGTTGCACGTTGATTCTTGTGTAGATGCTGGAAAAGGATTTTAACTGTGACAAACAACTTTGTCACATTATGGAAACGTTTCAAATTCATGAACTTCTGATATTTACAATGTTGACTTGTAGTTAATTGATTTGTTTTATATAAATCTACTTCAAATTGGACAGTATATATTTTTAATCTTTAGATCAAGTAGTAAGTCCCTGTAGTTCTCTTAGTAATTTGTAAGATTAAATAATTTTCAGGTTGACGATCAGAAATTCAAAGAATACACAAAAAAATTGGCAAAGCCTTGTAACTCCTGTTTAAAGGTAATTCCCGACTAGAGAGAACACTTTCATTTGCTAGCCTTTTTCAGAGGTTTCCAACGAGTAAGTTATAAGCAGATTCCACCTGAGGGACGATTTAAAACCAAATAAATAAGTTTCTCTTGGACATACGCTAGCTTACCTTTAGTTTTTTTATTGGGTACTGCTGGATGTCTTAATCCACAACTGTTCTCGTTCTCTTTTTCAACATTAAACTTTCTGTCTCAAATCAAGCTTTTCTCTTTTTTTCCCTGCAAGATTATGTATATTTAGAATTTTGTATCCTTAGATTGCAAATATAATCTAGTAATGCTCTCGTCCAACGCACTCAAAAGTATTCCAGTTCCCCTTATCTTACTCTCAGTCTTATTGTTGGAATTTTTGAGATTTTTTTTTATATAATGATACTTAATGTTTAATTTTACTGTGTGTTTTAACATGTAAGATTGGTGTAATATTATAGTAACATTATTCTGAGGTAGTGGGTTCTTTGGGGGTAGGGGTGATGCAGGTTTTTCTGATCTGGTGTGTCTGTCTAGCCTCTGTCATGAGGGGGATGACACATAATGTTTTATCGCAATGTGACTTCATGAGCAAAAAATTAAAGTGAAGTTATAGGTTAAGATTCTTTGGTCTGTCGGGGTTCCTTTGCACCACATGAACCAGCAGATGTGATATAAGTATCCTCCGATCTGGAAAAGATTCTCTTTTTCAGTAACAACTGGCGAGTCACTGTAGTGCTGGAATCCCCTTACAAGATTTTCCAGGTGTGCATCATGGTTAGGTGGAAAAGACAACTGGACTAGAACCATAGCTTGCAATGGTTGCAGGTTCTGGGCAGTGCCACAGTAGTGAAATCACTTTATTACCCTCCAGTTTCTTGCTATGAGTTTGCTGTGGCACAGATCTAAGTGCTGATGAAATGCTCTACTTTTGCAGGCTACCTTTGAAAGAGGCTTGGAACTCCATGCTAAAGTCACAGTCTTCGCTGAAGGTTGTCATGGGCATCTAGCCAAACAGCTGTACAAAAAATACAATCTAAGGGAGAAGTGTCAACCCCAGAGCTATGGCATTGGACTGAAAGAGGTATTTCCTGCATAATTTTAACAATTAAGGAAAACAATTGTGAAGCTATAAGGTAGTTTTTGTTTGCCTTCAAACTAATTTATGTAAGACATTAGAATGATAGATCTTGAGTTACACTTTCAGACTTCAGAATCTTTGCTATTCTGAAGCTGCTCAGAGAAGATGCTCCCTGAACGTTGTGACTGTTTTGTTTCAGCTGCTGCTTCTGTTATAACCTGTGATCCACTCCGTTACAATCATCTTAATTTGATTTCAGATTACATTAATTTCTGAAATCTGTTTTCAGTACTTTTACTAAATGAGAGAGGTATTCATGCTGCCTAATTTTAGGAGGTTGTACTATCTGAGGAGGGGAGGAAAGGCATTCTATAGACTTTCTGTATATTCACTAGGGAGAAAGAGAGAGAAAAGGGCTGTTCATGCTATCTGAAACACCTTCTGGATGACCTTTGGTTTTTTTCCCCCAAAGTACCTCCACTGGTCTTATAAAATTGGGATAAGGGTCAGGTTTACTTTTTGAAATATTTTGTGCTTAGGAAATACCACTCATGAAAAAGTTGTATTATTTAGAATATGCTCAGAGTTTGATGATAGCATATTCGTTATTTATTGCTTTAAGCATGTGCTTCCAGCTACAAAACATTTGTTAGATAATTAGTTTACACTTCTGCAGAGAATAACCACTCTGTAAATGTTCCCGTGTATGACATAGATATTAGAAATTGTAACTAAGACTAAGTTGTCGTTAAAGCAGGGTTTTGCTGTAGAGTTCCTTTGCTTCCAGGTGAGACTGTATCTGCTTAGCAAATAGTACAGTCCACAGGAGTGGATCTATAAAGTGAAATAGTTGGTGCTGATGAGCTGATATCCATACTATGCACATTTCAGGGTTATTTTTCCTTCGGACCAGCTTTGGTCTAGTCCCATGGACTGAGTGCCATTTCGTGACTGCAGTGCTCTAGATTGGCTTCTGGAGCCTGTCTTACAGTTTAGTTTCATGTGAAAGGAATCCAGTTTGTGCCTTCCATGGCTGCTGTACCATGTGAACCAAAGCACATAAGTGGGAGGAATCAGGAGTCCCGCTCAACAATGTGCTCTTTAATTGAAGCTGGAACATTAATGTAGATGTGCCCTCCGTGCTTGAGCTGATCTAATGGTGCTCAGCTGCCCTCTGTCATTAGACTGCACCTGGCACATAACTGCAGGGTGAAGAGATGTATTGTGAAACGAGCAGAAAATTGACTCACTAATGTAAACGTGAAGATGATTCTGTGAGCTCACCATGGGTCATATGAGTACTGGAGATGTGTAGGAAAGAACAGAAAGAGGACGACCTGTTTGACAGCAAATATTTGGATCAACGCAGGCATATTTTTAAGCCTGACCTTGAAAAAACTTGTGAAGAAATTGTAGTGATTTGTATGAAAAAATAAAGTTTGTAAAGAAAAGAGTCAACATAAGCATTGCATTCCCCTAGCAGAAGTGTCTATCAAAGTCAGTAATATAAAGGGTCTTGTGGTTGAATGAAAATTTTGGGTATAGGGCTGGAGTGTCAGTCATGTTTTCTGATGTGCAACATTTCAAGAAAGAGAAGTATTAGGAAATTCTTAAATGGTAATCCGAAACAAGCATTTTTACTTATTACCTGGTATTTTGCTGTATGAGTTTATGCATTGGTCATAGCAGTAAATTAATTTTCTTCTATACTTAATTGTGTGTTTGTCTCTTATTATATTACTGAAAGGCCATTACTTTGCAATAGAAAGTAATTTTTTGTGATCTTCATTTCAGTTATGGACTATCGATGAAAAGAAATGGAAACCAGGAAGAGTAGAACATACTGTAGGCTGGCCTTTAGACAGACATACATATGGAGGATCCTTTCTTTATCACTTAAATGAGGGTGAACCTTTAGTTGCTCTTGGATTTGTGGTAAGTGAAGTTGTGTTTTTCACGCTTCTTTATTGTTGTTTGGTCTTCATTTTTATGTGATTTCTTTTCTCTGTTTTAATGTGAAGGTGAAAACACAAGAATAGCAAAAGACCAAATTTAGTATTTTCTCAATCTTAAGTGTGTTTATTCTCATATTAGGGAAGGTTAATTTGTCATATTGATCTCTCTTTAACCCAGTGTCTTTTATTAAGAACAAAATAGAAAACTTACAAATACATGTTTTTTTGCAAACCAAACAAATTTTGGTAAAGCCAAAACCAGATGATTAATCAATAATATGCTTGCAAAATTTTTGCAGGTTAGGAAATACCTAAATCACGTGTGCTTTGTACAATTCAGTTTCCTCATTTGTGTGTCAACCTTGGGTACATATGCACTTTTATGAGAGAAGCGTATGAAGTGGAAGCACTCTGCAGTTCCACAAGCAGCATTCCTTCCACTTCTGACATCTTCGGTTTGTTCTTATCACTCTTCACCCGCATTTGACTTGCCCTCTTAGCAACTGTCTTTCTGAATTGGACAGGCAGCTTCTTCATTCTTACTGCCTCTTTATCAGAAGCATTTGAGATCACTAGAGAGAGAGACTGTTGTTCTATCAGCCAGTGATGCAAGGAGCAGTGGTAGGAAATGTTTTTCTAGCACCTACAGTCCTGAATGAAGCATGCACTATTTATTCTGTGCATGTGCTTTACACAGAAACGTAAGAGTCAGGGACACAATCTGGACTTTAAGCAGCGTGGGACTGCAGTAACCCTTTGGTCTTCTAGATTTAAGGATTCCAGAGTGCGTGTGTGTGGGTGAAAGCTGTATTTTTGTCTAACCGTTTTGTAAGAAACAATGAAAAAACTTGTTAGCTTTTCTCAGACATGCATACTTGTCCTGTGCTATTGGAATTAATAAGTATGGATGGTAGACATTCAAATTCTGTTTGTTTTTACAAGGGTAGAGAGCTTTGATTCTTATAGAGAACGGTAATCAGTAATGTTCATATTATCTCCAGTTCAGATAGGAGAAAATCAACTTTTTTCTCAACATGCAAGCACTTCTTTGTCTTTGAACTTTACAGCTGTGTCATTCTGAGCTGATTCTTGTAGTAGGATTATCTTGTACTTGTTTTGAAAATTCTTCAGTATCTAGCAAGGAAAGTAGATGCAAGCAGTGCTCTAAAAGCAGTGACCTGCCAGAGAAATCAAGGTACTGTTTGTTGCTGACTCATGACTTATTTTATTATTTGTCTCAAATAAAGCTCACAGGAACCAGAAATAATCACTTTCTCAAAAGAGAAAATTTGGCAACATAAGTCCTTTTAAGAGTATATTAAAAATGGGAAATGCAGAGTATATCTTTCAGCAAATTCTCAAATGCATAAGATAAGAATCCTAGGCATCCAGCCAATTGGCAAAGTCTTTTCCCCCCATTTTCTGCTTTCATCATTGCTCCCCTGTGCTTTATTACAATGGGTCACCTAATTGGAAATTATAATTGACTCTGCTAAATGATGTGAAGAACTGTTTAAAATATGTGAGCACAAGGACATCACTATCTAGAAATAATTGTTTACCTCTTCTCTCAGCTTTTCTAGGGCAAAGAGGTTTTGAAACACAAATTTAAAACAAGTTTTGTCGCTTATCACGCCCATTAAACCATGCTTACTTTAATTTCACTATTTTATTTCAAAGACAGATGGAAGGGGGTTACAATGCAATTAAATGTTTTCCATGCTTCAGGTTTTGGGTAAGGCAGAGAACAGACTTATGGCAGCAAATTCGCAGATTTGCTTCTATTGTACTGTTAATAGAATGTATTTTTGGCAGTAGTTTCTCCAAGTAGAAAGATCCTGAGGTTGGTTTAGTATAAAATAGATTTAAAGAGTTAATGTGGTAGTACATGATTGTTTTCTTTTCAAACTTCTGTTGAAATTTCATACTTTTATTTTCATTAATGTTGCATTTCTCTTTTTTTTTTTTTTAAAGGTTGGTTTAGATTATCAAAATCCCTATTTGAATCCGTTTAGGGAGTTTCAGAGGTGGAAGCACCATCCTAGCGTACAGCCTACTTTGGAGGGTGGAACAAGGATTGCCTATGGTGCCAGAGCGTTGAATGAAGGTGGTTTCCAGGTAACTTTTCTATGAAGTTTTTAACTTTTGAGTTCTTTATAGCCATGTTTTTAGTGCTGTAGATTCGGGTTGCATGTTGTTGGGAAACAACTGAACTATAATGAAGATTAATAAAGCCAAAAGTTTTGCTGGACAGAAAAACCTTGTTATCTTGCTGGATACTGGCTGCCGAGATTTGCTAGACATAGGCTCTGTCATACTAAAAATCTTCTGACATAGTCACTTTACTTTATAAATTAAATATGAAGTAGAGTTTATATTGCAATCAAATGTGTTTAGCAGCAAAGAAGCTACAGATAATTCTTTGTCGTGCCTGGAAACCTGGGGAAGAGAAGGTAGCACCACTCATCTGTGTTTTTTTGGTGGTGTTTGGGGTGGGGTGGCATGTTTTCCAAATTACTTGCTTATCGTAGCAGCGGGAACTTCTTACCAATGCTTGACCCTTAAGTCAGTGATCATGCTGAAATTGTTACGTAGCTTGGCAGATGAAAGTCTTCACCTCCTCAAGTACTGATACCTTCAGAATCTTTCATGCACAACTTTGAATTTCTGCTTTTTTGGGAGATGGAATACCTTGTTCATTTTGTTCCCTTAAGAAGTCTAAAAGGTGAAATTTTAAGAATGTATTCATCAAGACTTATGGTCAGTTGAAAGGGTTGGAACAACTTGCAGGAGAAATAGTCTAGAATTTATATTTAACGGCTAAACTCCTTTCAACCTGTTAGCCTCTCATATGGGAATATTGAAACACAGGACATGGCTGTGTGTCCTGGACTCCCAGATCCTTCTTCTGGATGTTCCTTTTGGTTTGGAACTTAAAACTAGCCTGAGTGTTCATGATCCACAGCCTGTGGGGGGGGGGTGTTCCACTCTGCTCTCTTGACTACTTTTGTCTTTCTTTTTTGAACCTCCTCTTCAGTGTAAATGTGGCTTTGTGCAGCTTTTGCAATACAAGTAGCATTTCAGCAGCAGCGTAACTCTTGTCACAGTCTTGTGGAGTTAAGCTTTGATATCAGTGTGCATGCCTGGGGACGGAGTCATGTGGGTTCATGAAGCAACTTCTTGGTTACGCACATAATACACACTTAATCAGTCTGTGGGCTGATTACTTTATCCACTCTCAAGTGGAAATATGTCATATCATGTTGTAACATGGCTGTGTTACTAGCTTATTTCAGAAGCCATTGTCAGTCCGTTATTAACACAGATAAGATACAAAATGCCAAGATGTTTTAATCTAGACTTTAATATAAGAGGGGCTTCTCTTTCCGCCCTGTGCACTGGTTTATCTATCACAAATAGTCATTACTGGATTTCTAGCTTTGGTGAAGTAGCCAGATTGTGACTTCAGTTGCATGTTCCTTATACTGCTTGAAACATATGGCTGGAAGAACATGGTATTTTTTAAGTCGCTTACAGACGTTGTTTGTACTAAGTTACACAGACAGTAAGACTACAGCTCTTGCATATCGCTGCTTAATCTTTGGACTTCTTCTTTGCTGGACTTAAAACAACATGTAACTTACTTTGCACTGTTCCTAATATAAAAGCATGGGGTTTCTTGGTTGTTTTTTGTTGTTTTTTTTTAAATTTCCAGTAGATAGAATTGTCTACTTAATCATGAAGTCACACTTTTAAATGGCTTTTTTTAATACATGCTTTCAGTTAAAAAAAAAAAAAGCTTTATTCATGAGTCACTTAGGAAGATTTAGCTCTTTTTGCATGTGTTGCTTTGATTAATAACTGTAGAAGTCTGACTCATTTGCATCACTGGAGTCCAGGAATATTTTCTTATGTAACTCATTCTGTAGCACCAGTTTTCATTTTGGTGACAGTATTACATCAAATAGGTGCATAAAATTACCATCAATCCTTTTTGTCTGTTACCTACAACCTTATGACCATGTTGGCCAAGGCCAGGTTGGATGGGGCTTTGAGCAACCTGGTCCAGTGGAAGGTGTCCCTGCCCGTGGAAGGTGTCCCTGCCCATGGCGGGGGGGTTGGAACTATATGATCTTTAAGGTCCCTTTCAACATAAACCATTCTATGGTTCTGTGTTCTTTAGTCTTTAACATATAATGATGCTAAGTTGGTGTGAGAGAGCGCGCTCTTGGATGTTGCCCTGATTTTGTAGCTTTTTGGAGTATGTGGAGGGAGGGGACAGAGTTTAATAGACTACATCTACATAGCTGTTATTTCTTTTTTTTATTAAAATTGCAAAATCAAGCACTTAAGAAATTTCCATACAGCCTCTGTTTTGTCTCCATTTTATCAAAAACTTTGAAAAGATTTAAGAGTTTTGTGGAAAAAACAAAAGGTGTTGCTGCTGTTGAGCAATGTTGTTATGAATATCGGGGGAAAAAACCTTCAAATTGATGACCCATGCAAGTGTCAAACCTTAGACTCACTTAACAGATTTTCAACCCTGAGCTGAGCTAAGGAGAGGAGAATTTGGGGTTCCCTGTCTGCTGTGGGGGAGGACTCTGCAGGGAGCTGGAGTCTCCCCTTCTTCCCTCCTCCAAACCAGCCTTGTTTTGTCTGTTTGCTGCCAAGAGGGTGGTGGCTTCTTCAGGTGCTTAAGGCTGAAAGGATTTCACCTTGTATCTCAGGGGTGGGGAGGGCTTGTGCCATGCTGGCATGATGTGTTTCTTCAACTTGATAAACTGACTGCAAAAACAGGCACCAAGTACCATAGTACTAATAATGAGTATTACTAACAAAGCTGCAGTATGTGTAACCTTATGTGTTATATGACTAATCTAATTTCTACTTTGATAGTATGTTGGTCACTAAGTACCTATTAAGTGAAACAGTTGTTGCAGAAGAAAAATGCTTGATGACCATCTTTTTATGTAATTCAAAGAGTTAGTCAAGAAATCTTTTTATCATAGAATGGTTAGGGATAGCTATTTTTGACATTTTCCATTAAATAAAACTACATGTTTGGGGTCAAATTATTTAGGCTATTAAAAAAACTAATTCTTTCAGGCAGTTTTAATAAAAGCAGGATGCTAGATTCACAAGCACTGCTCAGTACTAAAGACTTTCGGAGGAATGCTATGTTCGTAACTTACCTTCAGCAATTTCAGACCTAGGATTTGATCACAGCTTTCTGCTCAAAGTGCTGCAGTCCGTGTTTTGGAGCTGTTCCCTGTCTAAAATCTTAATCTCATTGGATAAGGGTGACAGTAACTATTTTGACAGTTGAGGTATTCCATAGCTAATACAGGCATATAACATAGTATATTAATACTGTAGATCAGAAGTTCACAAATCATCTGGCTCTCTTACGTTTGTGAGTTCACTGTCCTCAATGACATTATGCTTCTTATGGAATGGGAGTAAGACAATGATTTTGCACCAAAAATATATTTGTTGGCTGCTGACCAACTTCTAAAATAAGTGGGACCTGGGGGGAGACGGGGAGGGCACTGTGTAGTTTCATAGAAAAGATTTGTGGAAAAAAGCACTGAGTAATAAACTGTTAGATGAGATGCATACAACTGTCTGTGTGGAAAAAGGGAACACAAATGTCTTTTCTTTTGTTTTTGAAAGAATTCACTTAAGCTTGAAGGAGGAAAACAGTATTGATGGGTGATATTACCACAGTCTTGATGCAGACAAAGCAGCTGGAGAGAGGATATAAGGAAAATGTTGTCTTGTCAGTATTTTACACTCAGCCCCAGTACAATGGCTGTATTCGTATTTGCTTACTATGCCAAAATTCCTTGATTAAGGGGAGTAACTCTGGTGTATTTTTAGATAGTGCACATGCAAGTCTAAAAACAGTACATTCAAGGACACTCAAGCCTNCCAAGCAAACAAACCACCTTTCTTTCTGTTTCTTCTTCAGTCAATACCCAAACTCACCTTCCCAGGTGGATTATTAATTGGTTGCAGTCCTGGACTCATGAATGTTCCTAAAATCAAAGGGACACATACTGCAATGAAAAGCGGCATGTTGGCTTCAGAAGCCATCTTTAGCCAATTAATCAATGAAAATCTCCAATCAAAGACAATAGGTAAGACTGGACTTTGTCTGCAATTTGTACTTTGATTTGTAATTAATTGTGTTCAGTTGGAACCACCAACAGCTTAGCAGTAACTAAATGTGTCTGAAGGAATTAGTTGGGAATGCAGGTAAATCATGAAATGAGTGTGGTGGTTTAGAAAGATATCTATACTTTATTTACTATTTGTACTGTTAAATGATTTAAGGAAGAAATATTAATAAAGTTTTTCTTGGTTATTCTTAAGTATTGATCCTACTGCTAGAACAAAAATATGCCTCTGACAAGCATCTGAAAAGTAAGGTTACGTTTCCTGTATAAGTAGAGAAGAATAGTACGTTTCATTCTGACAAACAGGTTAAAAGTTAGTACTTTATGATTCAAAAAGTGTTACTGAAAGACTACAGAATCAGAGAGAAAAAAAATTAAAGGAACAGATTAAATGTAAGCAAAACAGGTGAGATTTTTCAAGTTTGCTCTTCACCGTTTTGTTAATTCCTAGAATACTTTTTTCCTTCAGTTCTCTTTTTCTGTCTTTAATTTTATAGTCTTCTCATTTTGAGACTATGTGTATTTCCTATGATTTACAATGCAAGCAAATTATAGTGATCACCTGATCCTGACCACATTGTAGTGACTCGTGTAAGCCTTGGTTGTTCCCTTAAATCTGTTAACAAAGACTGTACAGGGAGAGAACCCAATTAGAATTTCAGTCATTCTGAAGATGGACACTATAGCCAGGTGCCAAGTGACTATTATTTTAGAAATCTCTTCTCTGTAGTGGTGGATTCCGTCCTAGTGAGCTCTCGTTCACCTGAAACATGCCATACACGTTGCTGCAGAGGGTATCCTGAACAATTGAAACTTCAACTAGTGTAACAGGTGAAAATGCTTAGAACCCATCTGAAACAATAAACACTCTGAGTGGGTAGCGTGCCACTCTTGTTTGATTATGGTCAGGTTTTATAAGCTGTTTCTAGTTTTGCCTAGACAGTAGACTATTACAGCTCACTTTCCTCTCTGTGCATAGATAATGAGCTTTTTTCAGAGCCTTATGTGAGACAGAAAATACGGACTGAAGCATGTTTTCATATGTAGACAAGGTTTAAAATTTATTATTTACAACATCTATTCCTATACAGTAGTAATGGAGAATGGTGAAGGGGATGGTCTCTGAAAATTTTCATTTGAAGAAACATTCTTTTTTTCTAATTACTTGCCTTTAACTAGACTGCAGTAGGTGTGTCATGTGTCAAGCGTGCAACATGTAGTATTTGTAAAGAATACAATCAGAGAGTTTAAATCAAAAATTTGTAGTCTAATATGTCTCATTAACTTGCGGATTACAAAGGGAGAAAAATTGTTCTCTAGCACTGGCATCATCCATTGGGCTATAGTCAGTTACTGAAATCAGAATGCTTGTGGTTGTATAACTTGTAAAGGGAAAAGGTTTTGAACTTGACAACGTTAAAATTACAAACCTGGCTCTTGGATCACAGGTAAACTCTCCTGGTCAATTCTTAGATTTTTATGAGCAAGTAGCTATTTTCCCACAAAGGGGCCAATATAGCCACCTGGCCAGTTATCTTTATATTTTACCAAGGTTTGAGGCCATTTAATGCTGCTTGTGGGTCATTTAATAGAGCTACAAAGCAGCAGTAGATAACTACTGATAACTGCCAACAAAACGGATCTCTTCAAGATGCTGAGATATGTTGTCTAGTATATTCCTAGGTTACTATTCTGAAATTCTCACTTTGCTGCCTTCATTGCTA
Organism: Anarhynchus alexandrinus; assembly: GCA_008711295.1. Taxonomy (NCBI): domain Eukaryota; kingdom Metazoa; phylum Chordata; class Aves; order Charadriiformes; family Charadriidae; genus Anarhynchus; species Anarhynchus alexandrinus. The sequence continues at coordinate 185,915 of VUYV01000031.1, read as the reverse complement.
GCAATTGCCTTTATTCAGCAATTATTTTTTATTTCAAGGATAGTCTCTATGTACTGTAGGTACCTAACAAGTAATCTACTGCCTTAGGACTTGATGTGCAAGAATATGAAGAGAACCTGAAAAAGTCCTGGGTCTGGAAAGAGCTGTATGCGGTTAGAAACATCCGACCATCCTGCCACAGCATACTTGGTGTGTATGGAGGAATGATTTACACCGGTATATTTTATTGGCTACTGAGAGGAAAGGAACCATGGACATTAAAGCATCCAGGTAATTTCTTTATCTCCTGAAAGATGATACTACACGTGTATGTCAGTCTTTTCTGGTCTTAGTTGAAGTTAGAGCACGTCTGGTGAAGTGGTGACGCCACAAAGCGTAAAAAAAATCAATGATAAGGCAATGAAGCAGACTTTGTCCTCTTACCTAGCGTATTCTGTAAATGAAGACATTGAAACACTATTCTACTTAGCATAGTTTTTGTCTCATGAAAAAGGCTACCTTTTATGAAATACTTCATTCTGATGACAAGGGAAGTTAAAATAGCTTAATTAAATTGTTCTTGAGTAACTGCAAATTACAGTAATTCTGTACTGAAACTTATTTATTAAAAATATACTTAGGACCAGATTTTGCTCAGCTCAAGCCAGCCAAAGATTGCACGCCTATTGAATACCCAAAGCCTGATGGAAAAATCAGTTTTGATCTCCTGTCATCTGTGGCTTTAAGCGGTACAAACCACGAACACGACCAGCCTGCTCATTTAACTCTCAAAGATGACAGCGTCCCTGTGAGCAGGAATTTGGCTGTATTCGATGGACCGGAACAAAGATTTTGTCCAGCAGGTAGGTAATAAAAATGTGTGTCTGAGCTGGTTTTGCAAGACGAAAGACTAAGTACTTCAGGAAGAGTCCACCTGGCCTACTGCTTACTTCAAGTGTTCTATCCCAGTCTTCCTCCTAGAAGAGGGTTCAAGTGCAGGTCTTAAAATACGTCAACAGTACTTTCATGATGAAATAATTAGTAAACATGGAAGAAGGCAGTTGAAGCACACTAGTAATATACTTCCCCCATTACACTTGCTGGTAAGTAGTTGAGCATACATGCAGGGGGAAACTGTTCAGTGAAGTGATAGCTCTCTTTTGCTCTTTGCAGGAGTTTATGAATATATTCCTCTGGAAACAGGAGAAGGATCAAGACTGCAGATAAATGCTCAGAACTGTGTCCACTGCAAAACATGCGATATTAAAGACCCAAGTCAGAACATTAACTGGGTAGTGCCTGAAGGTGGAGGAGGACCAGCTTATAATGGGATGTAAACTGACGGGAAATTGTTCAGTGACTTCTGATGGCCAACCAAAAAGCTGGAGTATTTTATGCTGCATTGTAATTAAAGTACAGCACTGACGTGAATGTTAGAGTTTGAGGCTAATGTGCCATTCTGAATTTTAGATATGACCGTTGCATTAAATGGAAAGTCGGTGCCTTCTGGTTAAACCCTTGCCTTATTTAAATAAAACTTCTTTACAGGAGTTGTGTGGCAGGCAGAAGAAAGTTCTTCTGAGGACTGACAAAAGGAACTTTGGGTCCTGGATTTATTGCTGAAGTTCAGTGATAACACGAGCCATATCCAGAATTGTGGGTATGGTGGAAGAATATAGTACCTACCATTAAAAAAAAAGTATTTTCTCTATCTGGAGTGATTTACAGTATGTAATCCTACTTTGCAGTAGGAAAAATACATCAGTCTAGAAAATTGTCACTGCTTTAAGTGTTACACATTTTACATCAAATTTACAGTTCAGGGTTGTTTTTCCTGATGATACTAGGGAGCCTATCTGAAATACAACCTGTAAAGTTGTTAAAAAAAAAAAAAGTGTAATACTTGCACCTTCATTGTACGTCTACCAGCATTTTTATTCCTTACAAGAAATCAGGCCTGCTCTAATAAAAACTCTAACAGAAACTGCCTGAATTGTCTTAGTATTAAACCAAGCATCTTAGGAAGCGCTATTAAGCTGCAAAACCACAACCACTACTGATTTACACATTAGAAATACACCTGAGCCACAAAACACAAGTTATTACAGCTTAAAAAAAAAAAAAAAGAAAACCACTTCACCTTTAAACAGTTTGTCTTTATTATTAGACTTTTGAGTTGTAAACACTGAAAACTGCAGTACAGGGCAAATGAAAGAAGCAGCTCCATTTATCCTTTTGCATGAGTTAGTGCATAGATTTAGAAGTTTAGAAAAAAAAAATCAAGCAAACATTTTAGCGTAAGCTGCCTTCTCTTTCTCCTTTTGTGCTTTTATCTTCTGCTTGATTCTGAGTGTTTCTGTCTGGATAGCTGCGTAAAAAGAAAATCCATGATAGAGTTATAGTAATCTCTTTACATTAGGTCTTCTAATACGTGAAGACCGGGTCACACTGCTGAAATTTACCATGTTATTTCACGTCATAGAACAGCATTTAGTCTTCTGTTAGGTCAGGGACTAGCAGCAAAAAAAACCTTGTCCCTTTGTTTCACCTGGTAAGGTAACCAGGCAGAGGAGGGTGTAGCAAGCATAGCATTGGTGCCAACACAGAATTTATGAGTTAAAAATCTTATCCAATTAAACCAGGAAAGTAAGACCCCTGTGAGATAGAGAGATGGTTCATGATGCATGCTGTTGACCTACATAAGCAGATTTCCCAGTGCAACAGAAGCATCATTGCTGTATAAAAACAGGTTTTCCACCTTAGCAGGCTCTGCTTAATACATCAGTGTTTAAGCTGTCAGAAGCCAGTGTTTTAGGCATCACACTGGTAGGATTTCCTACTAAATAATGCCCTGGTTATTTTGTTACATTCTTTAAAAAAAGGAAAAAATTTCTAAAGAAACAGCTTTATTTTACCTTTGTCTTCAGGAGCTATTTCATGAGCCTTTTTAAGATCAGCCTTAAATAAAAGGGAAATACGTATTAATGTTCTGATGAACAGTTTAGATGTTAAAAAAATATATATTAAATAGCGTGATCATTACCAATGCCTGATCGAGATCTTTTATTCCCTGCCATCCTTGAGCCCGTCTGTAGAGAGCTTTAGTATTTGCTGGATCTATTTTAAGAGCCTGTAAATTTAATAAAATTGTCACATTAACATTTCATATGCTTCACAGCCTCCCATCTCCACAAATGGCACAGTTCACACCAGCAGACAATTTCCCCAGTTGGTTTGAGGGTAAGCTGTCAAAACATTAACTGTGTAAAAAGGAATGGTCTATTGTAGCACACTGACTAGCTAGCTTCATCAGTTTTAATACCATTGCACCTGAAATGCTCTTTTGTGAAGGATGAGTGTACATGAGGATAAAATGGAACCTTTGTGTGTGTGTATCTCTATCTCTGTCAAGGTGAAGGTGTTGCTGCAGTTCAAATTATCCTAACCTTGAGTCTCATTGTACAACTCTCTATACTGTATCTCCATCACACACACACAAAAAAAAGCCACCCTCAAATGGCATCATAAAGGAAACACGCAGATTTCCTGTAAAGCTTTTTTTCGCTGTAGGCTAGGAAGATACATGCAAGCAATCCATCTCATGCTTCAGGAACCTTGCCAAGTTCCAGTCATTACGCCTTTTTTGAGCAGAATGGTTTCGCTAATGTGTATATGCCAGCTCTAATATGACAGTATCAAAAGAGGAAATACAATGGCTGGGCAAAGAAATTGTTCTGCTATTTGATTACTTAAAATTTTTATTCAAAGTACCTCAGTTAATTTGGCTAGCCAGGTGTTTTGTTTTCTTGCCTGTGAAGATCACGTATTTTTTTTCTTATTGCAGATAGTTCAATAGTGTGCCTTTTCATTATTTTAAAAAATATAGTTTCTTAGTGACTAGAGGAAATCTCTTTGTGTGAATGTGTGGCTTTATAGACATTAGACAACGCACCCAGATTTTTTCAAATCACTTCAGTATTGGCTCTTCGTGTAAGGGAAGTATTACTCTGGGCACTCATCCTGAACTGTCCGCTCTAGAGCCTTTTCTGTGTCACCAATTAGAAAATTAGGTGTCAGTATTGTGTACACGCAGGTAGCAGTCTTTGTTTTTAGCTCAACCACTGTGCTTACAGCTATTTTAAAGCAAGGTTGGTTTGAACAGGCTCAGCTGTTTCTAATTCCTTTTTTACACCAAATAATGCCTGTATTACAGATTGTTAATTTAAAACACCTTTGGCCTTAGGAAATCATAAAAGTGAAAGTCTATAGTTTCTCATTAACAATTACCTTGAACTCTACCAATTAATCTTAGGAAACTGGTGTTCTGATTAAAGCACTGATAAACCATTCAACACTTGTGATATGGCATAAGCTAAATACATTACAGAAGTCTGTTACTGCTGTGGAGTTGCCTTTATCTAACAATTCTGCAATTAAAAAAAAAAAAAAGGAAATTGCTTTTTTTTCCCCTCAGTGGCAAGTATTATGATTGCTAATTTATACCTGTAACACTTAAATGCTGTTTCAATTTTTACCTTTTTCTAGATGACAGATATCACGCTATACAGTTTTGGGTTTTTTTTTTCTTTCCTCATCTGTCCTTTGTCCATTCTGAAGATGGGTTATGAGAGTTTTCCATGTGGTAATGCCGTCAGCAGGCTAGAAAGCAAGCCAGCTCTCCAAAGACCCCTTACATGCAGATCAGCTGAGACTCCAGCTGAAAGCAGGAAGCCCTAGGAGATGCTGCTCAGGATCCTCTGCTAACAGGTAAGAACATTATTTACTCTGTTTCCTTCAAAATTTCAGAGTTTTACTGAATTATTTAAAGTTTCCTCAAATGTACTAAATGCTGTCATTATGTCTGTGTCATTGTTCCTTTTTTTTTCTGTAATTCTATTATTTTTCAGTATTTCCATATTTATTGTTTCCTTCCTTCTTTCTTCGTATTCACTGGTTTCATTTCACCACTAAGCCTATCTGAAAGGACTTTAGTTAGAAAAGTCACTTCAATTAATAAAATGTAAGACCATCAAATCTAAAAGCAAGTAAAATGTTTTGCTCATACTAGTCTTCCAGAGAAAAGTATTCCTCTTTCGCTGAAGACAGTTTGACTCTTTGTAATATAAAAATTAGCTCTGCTCTAAGGAAACAAAACTGGCAATGACACAGTGTGTGGTTTTTTTTCTGGCAGTAAGCAACAGCCCTCTTCTGGTTTTTCCTAATTAGTCATCTCAATTTCAAAATCTTTTAAAAATGCCACATACTGGAAAGTTAGTAATAACTTCACAATCAGCCTTCTACTTTGTCTACTTTCAAATCATAAGCTGGTCAGAAAACTCTTAAAGCTTTGTTCTTTCAGTCCCCATTTTCTATATAGGCCACTTGTTAATCAAAATACTAAACATTAAATTTACCTCTGAACAACTTTCAATGGCTCCCTGCCAATCTGACAGTTTTAGTTTACAAGCGCCGATGTTCAAAACACAGGTCAAAGCAACAGTCTTTAACTTTGGTTTGTCTGCCTCCTCTGCCACTGCTTCAGAAGCTTCTACATACCTGCAGAAAAACAGATTTAAAACGAACTTGTATTAGTGTTGCAACTTCCATTTTGTTCTGCCCTCAGCTATCTGTCTGAAGATATGTGTGAACTGGCCTCTCCAAATTGGTATTTTTAAAGCAGCTTCAATTGCACTATTACAAATATTTATTAAACTAAATGTATAGGACCTACCCTGACAAAAAAGATTAACTCACTGGCAAATGTTTTCCTGTAACTCCTATTCCTCGGCTCTACTAACAGCATTCTTTTTCCCAGACCATTCTAGATGGCACGAAACCATTAGAATTTATCTATCTCAATGACTTTATTCTCAAAAAACATGTTGCTCATCAGTGGCAAGAAGTCAACACCACCACTGTACCTTCCTCATTCATAGGAACTTTCATCTCTTCTTCAGTTCCCTCAGTAATATCTTAATTAATTTAGGCATTTGTGGCTAAAAGCTGAAGCTATCTTCACTTTGTAAAGGAGGGTGTTTTATGAGCATTTGTAACTCCACCTTCTTTCCACTGTCTTCCTTCATGACTTTTTTCCTGAGCTTCAAAACTGACAGTGGTTCAGGACTAAGCTGCATCATTTACTGCTTTTCTGTTTCACAGGCAAACTGATAAGCAAGCTGCACCTCATTCTTCTTCATTTACAATGTGCTAATGCTGTCAGTTTTTCATTTCAAGTGGCAAAGGTCTGTTGCGGATATAAAAGTCCTAACTCTTTTAATGGCTTACTTGATAGAACTTCTGTGGTTTTTATTTAAAAAATAAAAATCATGTGTTTGCATGCATTTTAAGCATGCCATGATCAATGCAGTCTTTGCAGATCACTGCCTACGTAAGTTCAATTTTTGCATGCCCTATCTTTTGAGTGTTGCATGGTTTATATACAGCTTTGGACCACAGAAATAAGCAATACTTCAAAAGTAAATTAGATACAGTCCCAGTGATTTTTCCACTTGCTGGGCATCGTGCAAAAGATGAGAACCAGAAAAGAGAGAAAACAGTAAAAAGCTAAGGAGAGTTACAATACAAAACTGTGTTATGTTCAAAACAAACAGAACACACTTCCAGTATTTATGTATCATACCACAGCATGAAAGACTGCAACCAACCTGGAAACAAAATTAGAGCTTCCAAGTCAAAGAAATCAGTAAGATGAGTATCAAGGGGGACAGTAGGAAAAAAAAAGCATCAATTCTTACACATAAAATAAATTTAAAAAACTGGTTAAGCAGCAATAAGACAAGAAACAGAATGGAAGGTTATAATGGTTACTGTTGGTAAAAAGAAAAAAAAAACAATATTGCCGGATGGTTTCCTATGTGAGTTGTACATAAGACATAGGAGATGATGAGAGCTACTCTATGCCTATCAGTTCTGGCAAAGTGCCAGCTAAAGTACACCATCCTTCATAAAGTATTAGATTTTAAGATACAACAACAGGGTGTGTCCACAAAAGCATGACCTTATAAAGAAGAGCTAGAATGATCAGATTTGTTTAGTCTAGAAAGGATACTATCCTTTCTATCCATAAGGACAAAGAAGCACCAAATAGAAGCTGTCTGCTCAAACTGGAAGAGCCTTCATTGGGTGTGCTGAAGAGCGAACAAGACAACTAATTGTAAGGGATGGCATAATTATACCTGATATTTACCTAAGAACAGGGGGAGGAAATGGACAGATACAACACAAAATTCCTTAAAGATCCGTTCCAGCCTTTTTTCTGTATGATTTCTAAAAGGTTTACATAGAAATCCTATTTAGTTCAGGTTTTCTGTTGGTCTATGATGGGCTTTTTGAGGGTAAGGGGAGACATTGCATCTTGGGTTAATACCTGTAACTATAGGATTCGTTTTTATGTTTCAGAAAGACGTAATTTCTTTGAAACCCAGTCAGTTAAAAACCTCAGCTTAAGCATTAACTATGCCTGAGATACTTTTCTTTCATTATTGTTACTGCTAGTTAACCAGCGATCATTAAGAACGTAAGGATAGGTCAGTATAACTTAAAAGTTTTTAGGAGAAGCTCATATTCATAAACCAAAAAAGCATGAAAACAAGAAAGAAGCAGCATGGAAACAAAAGGAGAAAGACCATGATTTTGAAGGCAAGTCTCAATTATACATGGAGTCAGGATGATGGTATGGAGCCTCAAAAAAAAAAAAAAAAGATAATTAATAAGGATCACTTTTGGGGCACTCTCTTGAACTTACCCATTTCCTAAACCTGCTGTTTTTCAGAAATCAGAGAAAAAGTATTTCTCTCCTTTCCTGTCCATTAACTACCCCATGTATACTATTGTGCTTTTCTTCCCAGCTATGGCCAGAGTATTAAAAAAGGAACATTTAGTCTGTTCTAAACAGTACTTCCTGCCTATAGCTCTTACCCAGCAACGAGTAGAAGACCTACTGGAATGAGTAGCTAAAAATAAACCAAAGTTTTCCAGATTCAGAAGGCTCTTTTTAAAAAAGAAGGGAAAATAAAAGAGCACAGCAACAGGCACTTTTTAAATGCACGTATCATTGCTTGATAGCGGTATTAATTTGGGTTACAGGAACTACCTGATTGAATGATGATAGCCTTACCGTAAACTTTTACTATACTTTTTAGCTGCCATTGCCCAATTTTGCGATTTGAAGAAAGTATTTCCTATATTCTTTATGTCTTCTGCTATGGCCACAATCTTGTCAACCTAATAAAATAGATGGAAAATATAAAGTATGAATGTACTTATGAAAGAAGTCTTGAATTACTTAATGTTTAACAGTAGGATCCCATGTCCATTCTCTTTCAAAGATTATTATAAAGTCTCAGAATACAAATATTCCAATTTTAGACAAATGCTAGCTTCAAACCACTCCTGTAGTATTCTCTACTTTATGTAACACAATAGTCTGAAAGATGAAATTCCTAATGGGTTTTCTACAGTATAAAGGGTGAGAAAATACCACAGACAACACAGCAGTTCAACTCCTTCCCCTAAATGCTGCTACCCACACAGAGCTATATATAAAGGTGTTGACCATTATTCATAGCAAAGACGACATGTTAACAATCAAGGTATTCAACCAAGACTGCCTTATTGCTGAGAAAATTTTGTCTTCTGTTTCTCAAAACGGCATTAGTCACCTGATCTCTGCACGCTCTCAAACTAGAAGTCGTATCAACACAATTCTCTCAAAACACGTAAAACATCTATGGAAGGAGAAAAAGAACAACTGCCTGTCTTTACCAAATCCATCATTTCTGTTTCCAGAATGGCATACATTTCAAGTGTTAAGTTACTTTTCCAGTGGCAATAAACAGTTTATAGTTACTGCTGTCTATACCACAGTTGTCTTAAGTTCTGTCAAATGTATATATTGTAACACTATCATTTTACACTTCTACCTTACTAGAATTAATGACCTTGGAAAAAAAAAACCAAACTGATCACAGCTTGAGACCAATGTCACCATGGTTTCCGTAGTCAGTTTGTATGAACAAGTTTAAGTTTAAAGGAGGCAGACACCTGCCAACTTCAGTTCTGAATCACAGCAAATGCTATCCGAAAACACTTTCACAAGTTGAAGCGCTTCTCAACAGCCAGATACAAGGAGTTTCGGGTTTCTAGCGGTTTAGTTTTCTTTACTATTCTAATTCTGTATTTGGAATCTACATATGCAGCCCCCTTTTCTTCCCCCTCTCACAAAACTGTTTGATTTACAGTTTGTCTATTTCACTTCCATAATAAAGTAAAAACCTGCAGAAGAGCTGCTTTCACCAGTCTGCTCCCTAACTCTCAACAGCGGGTCTTCCTTCAGTTTGAACAACTTGAAAAGCAAACAACTACTGGGAATTGAGAATGACTAGCTCTGATTTAGTAAAAATCTTTTTAAGAGGCTCATCTTTTATTATTTCTAGTAAGTGAGACAAAATCTTTTTAAAGGTGGATATTTAAAAAGTTGCACGGAAAAGGTGTGTAGGTACAACATTAAGTTAGCCATCAGTAGGATGGAGTTCTAGTAATTGCAGTTTGTCACTACAGCACAAACAAAAGTAGAAGAAATGAACAACAGAAGGAAATTAAGCATAATAATTGTAAGTAGTTGCATTTTTAGTTACTGGGAGAAAAAAATCAGCTGCAATTAGCACTGAAAAAAGATATAACAATGACCTCCCACAGCATTCTCTTTCTTAAAATTGAATGTCACCATTTAATCAAGACCTTGACCAATTCTTAAGAAAAAAGGCTTAGGGAACATCATCACAGACCCCATGTAACTCAACGTGTACCTACAAGTCTTGCATTCTGTAAAATACCTTAAAAGAAAAATACTTACATCTTTCAAGTCTATATCTGAATCGTCAGGAAAATCTGGATGAGCATCTCCAGATCCATCCTGGGGAACAATGCCCCAGTCATCTCCTTCCTTTAGCTCCCCACATTCTGCAATGACGCACAACTGAAAAAATAAAGTGTAAATAGCAGTATTGCTTATTAAGACAATTTCCCCCCAAAAAGCCACAGCTTCTGAGTGCTCTTTGAAATTCAGTAAAAATGCTTTTTCGTCTGTTGTTTGGGTGCGTTGACTTCAGAAACCCATCGCATCATTAGCCTATCCTCATCAAAAGGCTTTTATCACAGAAAGCGTTGCCTTCAGAGGAGCACCATTCCAAGAACACCATACCCACGCTCCACAGAGAGGCTGGAAGAGGAACTGGCAGCAAGCTGAGCTGCAGCAAAACACAAGACATGGAAGTTCTACTACATTAGAGAAGATGGCTCTTTTTCAGACTGCCAAGTCTTTTAAAGTTACAGAGGTATTAATTTTTCAAACCACCACAAACTGACATGACCTACACACCGATTGCTTTTCCAGAAATACAAGAACTTCTGACATAGTACTCATAAGAATTACGTATCACTTAGGTAGGGTTGTGAATTCCACCTTTTAATTTCGGCACCCATCCTACACTTCTAGCTGTGCATTTCTACCTTCACCTTGCTGAAGGCTTCCACCCTCACAGCTGTGTTGAATAGATGTTTGTGCAGGGGAAATTTACAGCAAAAGAACAAAAGCCTCTTAATAAGGACAGTAAAATGGAAATTAACACTGTTAGCAAAAATAACTGCTTAACATTTAATAGTTCTAAACATTACAGCAAGCATTTGGAAGAAATGAATATACATCATTTAATGGAAGAATAAACATAATCCCTAAGTGCTTTGGATTTTGCTTACCTTAGCAGGATTTTCTCCTTTTACTTCAACGTTTTCTAATATTTTAACTACACCCATTCCTTTGATCACTTGGCCAAACACCACATGCTTCCCATCCAGGTGAGAAGTAGGCACCGTTGTAATAAAGAACTGAGAGCCGTTAGTCCCAGGTCCTGCGTTTGCCATGCTCAGCAGCCCTGGTTTATCATGCTGCATTGGGAAAAAAAAATCACAACCAACACATAAAAGATCTGTTCTAAAACTGTACATAAGATTCTGTAAGGCTATTAATATACATAGCAAGGAGAGCCATAATGACAACTTGGTAAACCAGTTACACACATACAGTTGGCAACTAATTCTACCTATCACGACTGAAGATGGCAAATTGCCCAGCTCTGCATCTTTACTTGCCACCTATCAGTCAAGCAAGCAGAGCCATGTCTGTGACCTGATGCTGTAACTTCTGCTTCTTGTACACTCAATCCCCTGCACAGCTGCTGGGTTTAGACAGATCACCTGAGAGATTTGTGAAGTTCCTCACTGGATTATTCAAGACCAGTGGCCCCAAGAAACAAAGCAAAACACCACTTAAACCAACTTTAATGTTACACTGTCAGGATGGGTAGGTGCTGTTAATTTTACAAGGCCTACTCACACAAAGTATGTTGTAGAACCATGGGTTTTAGGGGACTGTGGTCTTTATTATTTAAAGGTTGATGCAATTTTTTCTTAACTCCTTCACTTTTCCTAGACAGACAGTTTTTATTCTGTTGGGATTTTTAACCATCTAATTATTTTAGCTTATGCTACCAGGCCACAAACTAAGAAAAATTTATTAAACAACCCAACATGAGAAGATATTGTTTATCTTGTTTCCTGTAAGTACTTTTTCCTTCTCTGAAATGAGAATTATCTTGCTCCATCACATAGATTATTTCATTTTCACTTGTACTGCAAAAATGTACTTTTCATATATGTTGCGAATCTCTTGTTGTTAAACTCGCATGACACAGTCATTAAGATATTATTATCCCCAAGTTTATCTGGTTATTAAGTGGAAGGAACTCTGTTTAATGCAAGTCAGTATGTTGTACCAAGATACTGGTACATGTTGTGTGGGACAGCATCAAATGCTTTTCACAAGTCCAGACAGATGACGTCAGTAGCTCTCCCTTTATCCACCAACGCTGTAACCCTGTCACAGAAGGCCACCAAATTTGACCTGCCCTTGGTGAAGCCATGTTGTCTGTCACCAATCACGTCCTCATTTTGCATGTGCCTTAGCATAATTTCCAGAAGGATCTGCTCCATGACCTTGCTGGGCACAGAGGACTTACTGGCCTGTAGTTCCCTGGGTCTTCCTTTTTTCCCTTTTTGAAAATGGGGGTTATGTTTTCCCTTTTCCAGTCATTGGGAACTTCACCAGACTGCCACAACTTTTCATATATAATGGAAAGCGGTTTAGCAACTTCATCCCCTCAGGACACGCAGATGGATTTCATCAGGTCCCATGGACTTGTGTACCTTCAGGTTCCTTAGGTGGTCCCTTACTTGATCTTCACCTACAGTGGGCAGTTCTTCATTCTCACAGTCCCTGCCTTTGTCTTCGGCAACTTGGGTGGTGTGGTTAGAGCCCTTGCCAGTGAAGACCAAGGCAAAAAAGCCATGGAGTACCTCAGCCTTCTCCATATCCTGGGTGACTAGGTCTCCTGCTTCCTTCTGGAGAGGGCCACATCTTCCCTAGTCTTTCTTTTTTCACTGACATACTTACAGAAGTTTTTCTTGTTGCCCTTGATGTCCCTGGCCAGATTTAATTCTATCTGGGCTTTAGCTTGCCTAACCTGATCCCTGGCTGCTCCGACAGTTCCTCTGTATGGCACAATGAGTCTGAATCTTTCAACCAGGATTTGGCTCAGGAACTCTGGGAAAAGGTTGTACAGCTGAGAGCTAGAATTGCACCTAACCAACAGAAAGCTACTGGAATAATCTTGGCTTTGTCTCTTCTAATCTTGAAACTCATCCTGGGAATGACAGAGTGGAAGATGGTGTTCCACAGCAAGAGAAGGCATCTGATAGCAAGCCTGCAGGAACGCAGCCTCCAAAACAAACACCTGACATTTTGCATCATAGTTGCTGGCAAACAAGTTAATCAGACAGGGTTCCCCCATAGGAGATTTTTGCAAATACCATTTGAGGCTGGTCACTGATTCACTGCCCACGAGGCAGAATAAGACCTGTAAGTCTTACCTTTTTTTTTTTTCAGCTACAACTAATGCTAGACAGTAATGGTTTGTAAACAAAGAGCCCATTAACAATAAGCTATGGTGTTGCCTTACACCTGCACCTTTACCTTTTGTCTGTAATGATCTGGAAGACAAGTTGGAAAGTTACGGACAGCAGTCTGGTGACCCTGATCATCACATGCAATCCCATTTCATTTGGGACCCAGTCTCAACATTAGTCCCATGATGAGAGCTCTCTATTTATAAACAAAATTGCTGTCACTCATGCATTTTCTTGTCATGAGTGTTTTGAAAAACATTGCAGATAGACAGAATGTCTTTCCCATGATGGTTTCTGCTTGTCCTTTTGTAGACTTATAAAGCAAGTAAAAAAGACTGGACAATATCAGATTCTCTGACAGATTCAAGGCTTGCAAAACTATGCCATGGTAACAACACTGATTGAGGACTGTGTAAATTGCGTGTTCCTCAACAGCACAGCCACTAGCTGCAGAAGTGACACCAAAAAAAGCCTAGTGGGATTAATCTGACATGGTAAGATGACAAAGTCTTGCAGTTTACTGCAATTTACAGGAAACCATACAAACAACACAAGAACAAACAAGTAGCTCCAGTGTCCTCAAGTGTGAACAAAAGCAATTCATTGTTGTCAGAGACAGAGGACACTGCAGGACTACTAGGTTCAGTGTAAGATTAGTAATAGTAGAGGCATCTTCACTCCCACTAAAATCCTAACATACTTGGCCAACAGATGATTGGAATTGAGCTCCCGGACTCTGTACAAGTGAGTTCTTCAACTCATCCCTGGCACATCGACAACTTTTGTTACAGCTGAGCAGTCAGAGAATTACAGAAATGGGGATCATCTGCATTCCATTCATCATTACCTCCAGATCTCACTTGACAGTACAACCAAAAAAGTGACAATGACAGAGCCTCCTTCTTCAGGGAGCTAGAGATCCTGTGACAAGGACCAATGCAGAAGAGTAACTTTAAGCAGCAGTGCTATAAGCACCATAGCAAGTGTCAGACTACAGAGAACATCTCTCTCAACTGTAATTAACTCCATGATGAATTCTGGAGCTACATTTCCAGCTATTGCTCCGAACTTGGTCATGGACTTTGATGCCTGATTAGTGGAGGATTGCCATATCTTCTTTTCCTAAAATACTGTTTGGAGGCAACTACAATTGCAGTCAGGGCTTTGTTTTAACCACAGGACAACGATGTCTGTAAGTTTTTTAGTGAGTGTTGTTGAGGAGTCATTCGTATGCTATCACATAACAACACGATATGAAAACGGTTAATGCCAGTGCTGAAAATTGTTACCCTTAAAGCAGCAGGTGCTCTGGCTGTTGCAAGGAGTACTTGTGGAACATGTTATTTTTGTTGTTCCCAGGTAGTACTCCCACCCAGGTTCAAGATGTAATTACTGACAGTTCAAGCACAGGGGATTTCTTCCAGCCACGCAGCCCTTTATGTACAGCTGAGAACACAGATGAGCACTCAGAACAATTATTATGGTTGCCACTCTTCTCCAGACTAGCTAAGTCTGCTAGCCAAAAAATGTAAGTCACAGTGTACAGGCAATACTTAAATTTGGAGATCTTCAAATACTGTATAAACTGTAGGCTTAAGGTACACAGACCTGCTGTACAGTATGGTGAAAAGCAGTGGGAAAAATGCTTTCTTTTAAATTTTCCTTTGGATTAATTAATACCATGGATTCCTCACTTCTTAAATAAGAAAGGTATTTCTCACATCTAATCTTATGAATATTATTAATATACCAAAAAAAGCATAAAATCCATTTAATGCTATCATACTGTATATGCTTCAAAGTGATAAAATTTGCCACTCTTAAAATAGTACCCCTACTTCAATGAAAACTAAAAAATTGTTTCAAATGAATTTCTGACAGTGCAATTAAAAAGAAAATTTAAACTATTATTGTCTTGGTCTTAATGAGGTTGACCTCATTTTGTATGTATTCATACATGTATCTGTTCTGTATTCAACAAAAACTTTAAGGACAAACTAGTTTGGACTCTTTTGCTGTATTCTTTCCACCTGCCCTGGTTTGAGGTAAAACAGGACCAATTTTGGTCAGTAACTTTGCTTCTTAGCTGGGCCTCTTCTAACTACTGAAATTAACAGCATATTGCACAGACACTGTTCTCTCTTAGAGTGATAAGACCTATGTTTATAGCTGATGCCCAGGCATGGTATGCAGAGAGGCTCCTGCTTATACTTATTGCTATAACAGCCACAGGCAGCTCACTTTGTGACTTGCCCTGTTGGAGGGTCGGAAGCGGAAAAGCGCAGTGGGGTCCCACCTGCGGGGAGGAGCGGACAGGACAGGTGACCCAAAACTGACCAACAGGGTATTCCATCCCATCTGCCTCATGCTCAGTATAAAAGCTGAGGGATCAAAGGGTCAGCTCTCTCTTTCTTCAATGGCTGACATCTGAGGAGGACTTTGTTCGCCTCCCCTTGATCCTGATCCTGAATGCAGATCCAGAATCCAGTTCCCATCTGTCACTGAGTCCAGCCTGGGACTTCCCCAGTGCCAGCCAGTGATGAGATCGTCATCCTGGGAGCTTGATACGGTTTTGTATATATTTCATTATTTCCTTTTTTATTTTATTATTAATATTTCATTAAAGTAGTTTATTTCCTTCTAAACTCGTAAGTCTCTCTTTCCCTCCTCTGCCTCTCTCTCTGAAGAGGGGTAGAGGGGAGCATCTGTCGGTCCCATCTAGGGTCCCCCACGTCCCCAGTAGCTGATTCAGCCTAAACCACGACACCACTGCTTAAAAATATGTTAACCTTGAACTAAAGAGCATTAATTCTGAACTTGATGAAAAATAAAAATCACTGAAACTTCAAAAGTTGAATACAATCAGTATTTTCAATAGAGTACCTTATAATGAAAGTTTTCATCTTCAAATTTTTCACCATATATACTTTCTCCACCTGTGCCATTTTGGTTTGAGAAATCTCCACCCTGGACCATGAATTCCTTAATAACTGTAAAAGAAAATAATTATAAAATACAGCAAAAAGGCAGGAAAGGCATGAAGAAAAAAAATTCAGAGATGAAGAGCAATCCCTGTCACCAGCACCTGTGCCTAAATAAAACCGAAAACCACCTTTTATTTATCAAGTGTCCCCTAAGTACTCCTTTTCAGTTAAGTGAACATCACTTGATATTTAATCCTCTACCTGAAATCCATTTCAACCTGTTCACAACTCATAGTAAACTAGTTTTACTATTACTAATTTACTAGTAAATTTATAGTTTACTATTGTCAACGCATAGTAAAAACATCTAGTCATTAGGAGCATCAAAAAGTCAAAAACTTACTTTCAGTCAAGTTACTTCTTAAACAAGTGCCCAAAATATTATTTAACATTATTTCAAATACTGATAATGGAGGACTTCTGTTACCAACAGGAAAAGAGAGGATTTCATAGAACTTACTTCGGTGGAAAGGACATCCTTTATAATGGAGAGGTTTTCCAGTGGTAGGCCCTGTTCCTTTTTCCCCCGTACATAACGCACGGAAATTTTCAGCAGTTTTAGGTACAACGTCAGCAAATAATTCAAAGACAATGCGTCCAACTGAAATGATAAAGAGAGAATGAGACCTATAGTTAAATCCTGTCCTTAACATGGTGATGTGTTGAGCATTACAGGGCAAAGGAAATTAATGTTTCAGACTTGATTATTTTTATTTAGATTACTATTAAATTTACATTTTGGGGTTGCTCCATGGCAGTCACTGGCAGAGTTATATAAGGTTTTAAGCAAGGTCGTTACCAACAATGAATTCCACTATCAAGAATAACTTAGGGGGAATAAAGAGAGATTCTGCCAAAAACACCAAATGCATTTTCTGCCAAAAGAAAGTGTGTGGGAAATCACACACACATATATTAAAGCCAAATTATGTATTTTAACATGCATGCTTACTTTATGTCTATTTTAACGTACATATGTAGCTTGTTCAATCAAAAACAGATACAATTAAAAAAAGACTGTTTTGTGGAGACTTCCATTTAATCAAGAAGCTTATGCCAAGTATGTACACCAACCTTACTCCTCATTCTCCTAAGTCCCACTTTTACTAAGACACAGTAACACTTAACGTGTGTATGAATAACGGCTGTTTCAGTTACAGACACTACAAGCAATCATTAAATCAAAAAAATGTACATGTTTTAACTAAAGGAAGTGAAACCAGAGCAGCTAACAGATCCTGTAATAGTCGATAAATGGATTCTGTGTCAAATTCTCATCTTTTCACAAACGGGCTTCTCAGAGAGCTATTTCTCACTCCTTGCACCTGCCATCAGTTGATGCTCCTGTTTTCTCATCAGCCTCACAGTCAATTAGTTAACATAACTCTACCGGAAGCTAAATGTAAATATATTAATTCTAATTAATACAGGAATGAAAACAAATTAGACAACTGAAAGTCAATAAAAGGCAAATCATCTCACAGACGTTCTTCTTTTATTCTTTCGAGTAGCAGAATGAATAAATAAGAGGCAATATCCCGACCGACAGGCAGCGTCTACCCCATGCAAATTCTGAATATTCCAATATCACCCCAGCTTCCATGTTGTTGTTTTCTTATTTCCACTTTGACCGTTTGCCAGATTTTTGCATGACCTCTGGCAGCACAGGCGATGCCGAGAGAAGGACGGGGACGGCGGGTTTGCCGGAGCGTGTCCCTCGGCAGACCCCCGCCACCCGGTGAGGTGTGGCCACCACACAACCCTGTGACATGGCGGAGGGGGTCAACGGCGTGACGGCGGGCGTCGCAGGCTGACCAGCCTGTTGCTGCCATGGAGGCCGAGCTGGGCGCACCGACAGCACGTGTGGAGGAGGCGGCCGCCGCCATCGATACCCCGGGGACCTACACGGTGCCTGTCCACCCTTTCGGTAGAGTGAGGCCCTACAAGAACGTGTCGCCGGTGTCCCTGATGGGGGGGTATGTACCTGCTCCCCTGCATCGCCCACGCATACTCCCCCCAGCTGGGAAGCCACGGGGCGCCTATGCAGCCATGTTGCCTTTCTCTCCGCTTCCCCCGGCCTGTTCAGCCCGGCGGGGAACCCTCTGAGGGAGCGCGCAGGGCCCGGCGGGGAGGCCCCCTCCCGCCCCACAGGAGGCCCCTTCGCGGCGGGGCCACGTTTCCCCCCCTCCCCGCCGCTCGGTGTGCGTGCGGGGACAGCGCCCGGCCCGGCGCGCCCGGCGCGGCGCCACCGGAGCCAAAACGGGCCCTCCCCGTCGAGAACATTCTGCCCCGCGGCCCGGCTCGGGAGTGAGCCGCGCCGCTCCCGCCCGCTCCCCGCCGCCCGGCCCGCAC
>VUYV01000031.1:155555-167371 GCA_008711295.1 Anarhynchus alexandrinus | reverse complement strand
GCCGGCGGCGCCCCTCGGTGTCCCCGGCGTGGCCCGGCAGCGGCCTGCGGGGCGCGGGGTGCCGCAGGGCCCCGCAAATGGCCGGCCCCGGCCTCCGGCCTCCGGGCAGGCTGGAACGGAAAAAACCCAAAGCGTTTCTTTCTTGAGGGTTTATATACACACACGGAGAAGGCCTGGAAAGGCGGGTAAGCAGAGGGATTTTTGATTTTTTTGCCTGGGTTTATAGTTTTATGAGAGAAACGGAGGCTTTGTGAAAAGCTGTGACCACTGAAAAACGGGCAAATTGTCCAAAGTGACTGTCGCCACGTAAATGTTTAGAAATAACTCCAGTCTTCTTAAGGTCTGAAAGTAAAATGTGTTTCTTCCCGAAGTATGAATATCACAGTAAATGCTCTGAGGCAGACCGTCTCTTTCAGCCGCTTGTGTTGACCGAGGGGTGTGAAAACCATCAACAAACTTTGTCAGGGTTCCTCAAGAGGACGGATTCCCAAGCAGATGAAGGGGCAGCATGGACACAGCCCGTGCTCACTGGCATCGTGAAGGCAAGGTGTGTGTTGGGGCAAAAGCAGAAGGGGCAGAAAGAGTGCTGGGCTCTGACTCTTGCAAAGTTAACAATCCCTGTGGGAATGCTGCTGGTCAAAATGAGCCTCTCTATTCCCTGGACTTGTCTAATCCATCCCAGAAACCACTACATTCATTCTTTGATTCATTGTATCCTCCAAAGGCTTCCTCCTCTAATTCTTGTCATCTTTATGTGTTCGGACTTGAGCTTCATCAAGCTGGGTTTTCATCTCTCTCTCTGCATGCTCTCAATATTAGATGCGTCAGAGGGCAGTTGTAATTCCCAGATCGAAGGAAAAGATAAAGTAGCATTGATATTAATAACACTGCAGTCCATATGCTGCATTGTGATCATTCCCACAGCCTCTATGCAGATGTTGGATAGAAAAGGTGATCAGCACCGAGTGTTGTTGCATATTGCATCTGGGAACCCTTAACAGAAGGAAAAGACATCTGCTACCATCTGGGAACACTCAGTGAGGAATCAGTGCAACCACGCTAAGGCATTTCTCTCTCTGAGCCAGGTCATGCAGCTGTGTCAGGGATTTCGCATGCTCCACGATGTCAGAGGCCACCAGAGCTTTGAGTCATCTGTAAGTCACCAGGCATCTGGCCATGGTCACTGGTGGAGATATTTTTATCATTACGCTTAGCATAGGTGAGGTGCAGTGGTGTAGGAGAAGTGATCTCAGTGAGGCAGTTGCTAGCCAAGTGAGTACGGTCTAGAAGAGATGTCTTTAGCAGACATCAGAGTAAAGTGGGTTTTGTTGGTGTGTGTCCCCCGCAAGAGCTGTTGACAGCTTCCTCTCAGGGAGAAGCAGTGATTCATTCTTCCAGGAGCAGACTTACGCAGTCCCTGCAGTGTTTTTCCTGGCCAAGTTGGAATAGTCTAGATTCTAGATTAGTAATTCATATTACAGTAGTTGCTCAGAAGTCCCTGTGTGCCAGGTACTTCAGAGGTACAAAGAAAGAGGCAATCCCTGTGCTAATTTGGAGATGTGAGCTGAACAAGAGAGAAATTAAGCAACTTTGTCAGTGTCAGTAGGAGAGTCTGGAAAATATGTGAGCTGAATTAATAGCTCCCAAGCACTGCAATAGTGTAATTACTATGCATGTTAATTTATAGTCATTGACAGATTGTAAAAAACAAGCATAGTGTGACTTCTGTCAATAGTTTACTGAGCGATTTTATGTTCAAATTAATATGTTATACACTAAATTGATAGATAAATAATCTCTATCAAAGTCAGAATTACTTTAAAACATCCTCTAAAATCTGTTTTCAAGCAGTAAAATTGCCTTTGTGATTCTCTAACTCTTTGTGATCTTGTAATTTAAAAATATTTCCTGTCAACAAAATATCTCTTCTATTTAGACACTTTGAATAGTTTATGTAGCAAATAATTGTAAAGCTGTGCATTGAAAATAAGCACTGTAACAGAAAGGTCTGTTAAAGGTTTTAATTCAGATATTTATTTTTCTGCACATACAGCTTTGGCTACCCAGTAAAATTAGTTTGAGTATTATCATGAGATAAACACGTGTTGGGGGTGCTAAAAACTTGAAGCCATTGGCTTCAAGTACAGGTCTCCATCAAGTACTTCATGCTTGCAGGAGTATGACACTTCAGCCTAATTGAACTCAAAGATCAGTCGGAGAAAGTGATGTGGATCTTCTATGTCCAGCCAGGTATAAAATCTTCGTTTTCACCTGCCCTCTCTGACTAAAGAAGCTATTATTGATAAATGCACAGGAATGCATATATCATTCTAAAACTTGTACTCTGATGGGAGACACAATAAGCAAATTTATTTCATAATCATTCTAGCCTGTCAAATAGCATTCATGAAAGTGTAAAGTGTAAACTAAAGATTATTTATAATTGTTGCTGATTGTGTAAGGTGGGGAAATATGTACACATTCAGACTAAGATTTTTTGCTTTTTGTTTAATTTTCTCGCTCTTTTTTTCACCTCCAAATCTGTATTTGACCCTGTGAAGAAAACGGAAGCTTGAACATGTTCATTCCACCAGAAGGTGAGTGCTTTGGCTCAGTGCTGAGCTGCCTTGTCCAAGCATATTAAAAGCCATTTTGGTTTGTATAGGAGTAATCGTGGGTTTGTGGGGTTTTCACTGGACTGAATTGTAGCTTCAGAATATGGTTCAGTGGAGTATTGATGGGATTCAGCTGACAAGCGACTGAAACACACACCTCACCAGCTTTTCAGAACAGCTATCAAGAAGCTTCCAATATTCAATTTCTTGGTAACAGCCTTGGTAAGGATGCTTTCACTGCTTGCGGTGAAACAGAGCAGCCGCTCAGCCGTTCCTGTGCTGTGTGACACACGGGGTGCATCATGTGCTATTCCCATGTGACCAGGCACGTCAAGCATGTCACCTTCATGAGAGAGACATGAGACGGGGTGAGAGAAATAAATCTGTTTTCTCATCATCAGGCTTATTGTTCCCCATCTGCACCAAGTCTTTTTCTGCATAAAGCTGAATAAAGAAGTCCCAGATTAAACCCATACTGAGCGGTTATTGACTCTGAGCCGATTCCTCTAAGCTGAATTAAAATGCAATGTTAAACAATGAAAGAACCATATGTTCTTGTCTCAGGATGTTTTAAAAAGAAAATTGTCTACACAGAGCTGACATAATATGACAGAAATTGAAAGAAAAGTCATGCATTTACTCATCACCAATTTTCAGATACACTGATCCCTAAAGAAATGGTTTAGCTGAAAACCAAGCAAAAATAAGCAGACTTTTTAGCTATATATTTTAGCTCTGCTTAGAACGTGTTTTAGAGGCAAATAACCAGAGTCGCATTTAGGACCTCGGGACACGAGGAGGCATGGCAGAGAGTGCCTACGACTCCTGATAACAGTACAAGCCATGGCTTGCAAGAAGGAGAGGCCCAGAGCGTTAGCTAGCCTCCGGCCGCTGTCGCCGCAGTGCTGGTGTGGGGTGTCAGTTTTGTTGCTAAACACCTGCCCTCCCTTTTGGTACAAATGTGTGTCCTGTATATTACTGCAATTTCATGTAAATGTGTAATGCTGTTTATCATAGTTGTCACCAAAAGGTATTAAAATATCAATTATGATGACTGTATTCTTTATTATGTAGAAAGCCTTTTTGGTCTGTATCTAATGTAGGTAGGATGGACTCCGAGGTGAACTACATCAGCATTGGGTTTAAAGACAAGATTGCCACCAGCAAATAGCAAGTCCCACAGCAGATTTCACCATTGAAAATCTGGGACATGAGGATTTCCAGCTAGGCTTTGGATGGAGTCCCGAGCAGGAGGCTTAGAAATACAATCTACCAACGCGAACAACTCTGTTGTAGACAGGAACCAAACCAGGTTCTGAACAAGAGTTTGAATGTTCACAGGTATGTACATCTTCAGGCTCTTCTGGGGGAAAAAGTAGTGTACCTTTGCTTTAGGAAATTTGACAAGATAGATAAGTTAACAGTAGTGACTTCAGAGAATTGTAAATACCTATTACCTTCACACAGTCCAATTCTTACCATATTACTCCATATTTATATGATGGTGATTAAAAGAAGATGCCCCTTATCTGGCCTTTCTCTCTATTTTTAACACCAAAGGCTGTTGAAAATCCAATGTTTCATTACATATATCAATACCTCCCAGTGTTTTTGAAACAATTAAATTAATATTTCCCTTTAAACTGTCTTTCATTTTCAACTGACTATATCTTCTATGCAAAAAGACAGTGAAACTGAGTGTCTATATTAAGGCAGCACCTTTGTGGCACTGTTCTGGGTCTGAGAAAAGTTGCTGCAGCAACAGTGCAAGTTAGGTAATGCTCCATTCAGTGAAGGATGAGTAAGCTGGTTTGCAGGGGGCTGCAATCCCAACCTCTCCGCTGCTGTCAGTTTCTGTCCCTGTGTGCAAAGTGGAATACATTTTATAATAGGTTTTAAAATTCTCTGTGGAGAGTAATTTAGACTTACTGTGCTAAATAGTAATAATAACAATATGGAGAGAGAATAATTCTAGGCGTTTCTTGACATCACATTTTACTTGGCATGTTTGAAGTGGCAATAGAAATCGGATTTTATTTCTTTTGCAGAATCCAAAATATTGCTGATGCCTTGCAAAGTGTAGCAAGAATTATCCGTGTTTGTGTAACTTATACAGCATGCATCACCATACTAAGCAGTAAGTCATTAATGAGCATCCTGGATTAACAAATTTTTTGTTAAATCGTCAGAGTTTACCTGTTGTGGTCTCTGTTTTCTTTTTGTGGTTTCTCCAGAGCCTAATTCTGACAACAGAGGTTTAGGAGCATTTTGGACTTGTGCGTTCAGGACTGAGTGGGGTGGAAGGGAAGCAGCCACAATGGAACTCAAAGTTTTATCCAGCTCTAAGTTACGGGGAAGCTCAGTGTGACTTAGGAGACTTGGCTTTTCACCCAGCCTGCCCTGGCTATAAAACCTAGTTCCTACATTTTCAGAAGAGAATCTTCAGAGAGATTTATGCTCTATGAAACACAGAAATACTTCTCCGGGTATTCATCTATTCCAGGCTTTGAATGATCCTTTTTATGTATTGACAACTTTCTAACAAAGTCCCATACATTTCTGCTTTAAGAATCTGGCTCCTTCTCTGGCTGAAGTTTCATCCATTACCTTGTCTTTCTCTGCACATAAAAAGTCTGACCCTTAGTCAGAATGTTATGAAGAAGGCTTTGATTCTCCTATGCCCGTATTTCCTAAAAGAGCGAGGGCTGTAGAAACACTATCTTGCTGTAAATGGTCTTTGCTTGACAGATGGTATGGCTCTTTTTCTTTACATCTGCTCATATTTTACACTCACGGGTTAGTGAAAAATCACCACGTTTGCTTTGCCAGGTGTTCTTTATAGCCAAACTCTGTTTGGGGTTGGACAGTGCGTACTGACTGTGAAAGTTATTTTATAGTCCTTTGTTGAATCTGCTGTGTTTTTCCCATTTGGGTTTTTTTTTTTTTTAGAAATAACCTTCAGAACACTACAGTCTTAATGTTTTGTTATAAATTTCAGATCATAGTGACTGGCACACACGTTAACAGAAAATACCAAGAATTAATATTGCACTGAGCATCAGCCAACACGTTGGGTGCATTGACACTGCCATTTTTGATCGGATCAGAAGTGCATTTTTGAAGTCGGCCTCCCAATTGTCCTAACTTCATCTTGCTTCACATTTTGCAGTGGCGTCTGGGCATACAAAGTGGATCACTTTCAGATGAAACTAAACCAGATGTTTTTCAGAAACACATTCAGTGCGCTCCAACCACTGACACTCATTCTGCTGACAGGCTGAGAGAGTTGGGGTTGTTCAGCCTGGAGACAAGAAGGCTCCGGGGATACCTTATTGTGATCTTCCAGTACCTAAAGGGGGCCTACAGGAAAGATGGGGAGGGACTCTTTTTCAGGGAGTGTAGTGATAGGATGAGGGGTAACGGTTTTAAACTGAAAGAGGGGAGATTTAGACTAGATATTAAGAAAAAAATTTTCACTCTGAGCGTGGTGAGGCACTGGAACAGGTTGCACAAGGAAGGCGTGGATGCCCCATCCCTGGAGGTGTTCAAGGCCAGGCTGGATGGGGCTTTGAGCAACCTGGTCTAGTGGGAGGTGTCCCTGCCCGTGGTATGGGGGTTGGAACCAGATGATCTTTAAGGTGCCTTCCAACCTAAACCATTCTATGATTCTCTGACAGGACCACATTACAACGAGTCCAAAATAAAACCCTGTAAAATGTTTGTGATGTGGACATTGGGCTCTGTAAGACAACTGTTTTAGTCTTGATTCTGCCCCCACTGGTCAGCACTACTTGCTAACACAGATGTAGCCACAGAGTGGCAGCCATGGTGTTTGCAACTTTTAAGTTTCTCAAGACTGTTCTGTGAGAAACACGGTCCGGTGCTTATTTCTGGAGCTGGACGCCTGGATTGTCATTCACACTGATTACTGTGTCAACCATGATGTCTTTCATCTTGTCCAGCCACACCCTGCTATTCACTTCCCTTTCGGTGTACTGTCATCACTGTCCCTTCACTTTTCTGTTCTTCAGCTTTGGTCGAGTAGATTGACCTTAATGGCTGGGAACACCTGGTGATGATGGTGGAAGTAAAGAATCAAAAGCAGTAAGGACATCCAAGCTGAAAGTTTTACATTGGGTATTCAGTCTCACAGATGAAGTGGTTGAGAGCCTTCAAAATGGTGAAATGGTGAGAACGGACCTCCAGACAGGGCCAGCTGAGCACTACAAGATTCAACCTGGTGTTACAGAGGGAGCAGCTGATGGGACTATCAGGCCAGTTGACAATCATCTCTTGATTTTTATTTTAAAGAGAAGTCCGCTTCTCCAGCCACTGAAAAGCTGGCTCCGAAGCACCTCTTCTGTCCTCCACCTCTTCTGCCACTACAGGATGTTGAGTTTGCAATCAACTATTGTAATCATAGAATCATGGAACGGTCTAGGTTGGAAGGGACCTTAAAGACCATCTAGTTCCAAACCCCTGCCATGGGCAGGGACACCTCCCACTGGACCAGGTTGCTCGATGAACCATTACAAATATTTTAATGATCTCCACTCTTCATATCTCACCTCCAAGTTTGCTGAAAAGAGCAGGAAGCTGTTGTGATTCTGGTTTTGGGGTTGGGGTTTTTTTTGGTGCACCAGGCTATGGAGCTCCCTAGCTGGTTAAAAAGGAGCATCTGAAGTTAAGTTCTCTTGGTGGGTGCATGGTGGTGGCATCCTGCTGGCGGCCAAAACCACACGAGCAAACCCTCTCCCCCGAATTAAAACAAGCAGAAAGCTCCAAACGACCCCCAAATACCGCAGCATTATCTAATTATTTGGTGAGGGAAATATACCGACTAAAGAGCGATGGGCGAAAACGGGCACCGTCCCAGCAGAGCCGCCTTCCTGCAGCAACGCTCCCCCGTGCCCGGGCGGAGGCTGAAGTCCGAGTTCAGATTGTCGAAGGGAACCGCAGGACTCGGGCGTCTCCGTGCCGGGGCTCTGTCCCGACGTCACAGAGACCGGGACGAGGAGAAAAATCAGATCAAAACTTTCCCGGATCGGGAGTTGTCGCCGCGTAGATACACAATTATTCCTGGCAGTTATCACCATCGTAGCTATAAAATACGTACAACATTTTCGCCCCGCCGGGCTGCCTCAGCCCCCACGGCGGCACGCGCCCCTCTCTGCCGTGCCGTGCCCCGCCCCCGCCAACGTCCCCAACCGCCACCGCCCCGCGCGGGGCAGGGCCCCTGTCCCTTTAAGCCTGCCCCCGGCGCCTTACCACGTGCTGGGGGCGGGGCCGGGAGGGGGTGCGCGGCGCAGCCAATGGGGAAGGCCGGAGGGGCGCGGCGCGTTCGCGTCTCCGTTTCCCGACGCGCGGCTGCCGGCGGTGCGGTGCGGTGCGTCGTGCCGGGCACCGTCCGGCGGGCGGGAGGGAGCGAGCGAGCGAGGGAGAGAGAGAGAGAGGCGGCTGCCAGCGCCGCCGGGCGGGCGGGCTCGGCCCCGCGGTCAGGTGACGGGCGGCCGCCGGGAGCGGCGCGGCTGAGCGGGCCGGCGCTCCCATCCCCTCCCCTCCCTTCGCCTCGCCTCCGCGCAATGCTGGGCGGCTCCGCGGCGGCGGGGAGGATGCTGCCGCGGCCGCCGCCGCCGCTCGCCGCCCTCTGAACCGCTGCGAGAGGTGCGGCGGGGCCGCCGCCGGGGCGGGGCGNGGGGCGGGCAGGGGGGGAGGTGGCGGGGAAGGAGGGCACGGCTGCCCCCGGGTGTGCCGCAGCCGCCCCGGGGGGGGCTCCCCCTCGGCCAAGTTCCCGCAAGGGCCGGGAGGAGCGGCCCGCGGGGAGGGGGCGTCCCCAGCCGGGGGGAGACACCGCCGCGCTGGGTGGAGGGGCTCTTCCCCCGCCTTCCCTCTCGGTGGGTCTCTCAGCCATTTTATACCCGAGCTGGAAGCGGCAGGCTGGGGAGCGGGGGGGCGGCGGGCCTTCTCCGCCCCGGCACTCGCGTGGGGTGGCTGCGGGGACCCGCGTTCGGGTCTCGGTAGCACAGGAAAAAAAAATCAATAAAAAAATAAATTAAAAAAAGGCTTAATTGTTGTGACCTAAATGCACGTGCACAGCCTGGTGACCCACGGGGCGTTAGGTACCTCTCACTGCTTGTGGTACCGCAGATGCTTAAAGGTGAGATTTAGTGGCCGTGGCTACTTCAGGGCTTGACTATGTCATCTCTGCCTGATATTGAACTGTTACTGTTCTCTAAGCCCTCGGGGACGGCGTTTTGCTCAGGCTGGTGGTTTGGGGCTTTGTTACTTTTAGCGTCTGTTGTGCTCACAAGACCAAAGGGGTCCTGGTGAGTGCGGTGACTGTCACATGCGTGTCCGGTAAGCGCTGTGTCTTTTTTTTTTTTTCTCCTGTTGGGCATGAGTTGACTGGTCTTGTGATCAGGTTATATGCAGGATTGCATTGGGATATGGGCTCCGGCTGCTGAAAGTGCTCAGAATGGTAAGGCAGAGGGGTGGAAAATATCTCGGTCCACAAAGTGCCATAGTGCCAAGTATGAAAGATGACAATCGTAGAGCCATTATGATTTCAAAGACGGTCTGTGTGGGCCATGGCCAAAGTTGCAAGATCATGGTGAAAAATGGAGTTACCTCAAAATGGCATTAGGATGTTGGGGTTGTAAGGCGATTCCTTTGACAGCGGCAGGACACAATACTGGTGCTGCATTCATACCAGAGAACAGGGCTGATGAATTTCAGGAGGCTGTAAAGTCTATACGCTATACTTGCTATTTACTTTTTATAGCATTTATTCACCTTATGAATGAAATATCTCCTTTAATTTGAAAGAAAACAAGTATATTTTCCGCATTTAAAATGAGTGACAGTTCCCAACAAACTCTGTTATTTCGCCTTGTACTTAAAATCTTAGCAAGTACTCTGTATCAGAGACCAATACTGTTAGTTCTAGTTTTAAGGTTATTGGATTTGTCAAGAGTCTCCATGAAGGCAGATTCCTTGTACAGTGTGTCCGCCATTAAAATCAGTAAGATTGCTCCATCTGGAGTATTTTGCCAGGTTAGGGCTTGTATTTGTTTTCTTCTTCCTATTTCTTAGGTAAGATATCCCACGCTCAGTTTTCAGTTTGAATAACATTTAAATGATGTAACACTTCAAACAAAAACTGTTATCATTAAAATGCTATTGTAGGTACCCATCACTCTTTTTGTTCCCCATTTTCCCCCATTATCTTGCTTTCTGATTAGTTTTTGGCAAACTTAAGGTTAATAAGGTTATTTGAAGCATTTTGCATGTGGGTTTTTTTTCACCTGTTAGTAGTGCATTAAGTTGCTTCCTTATGACTTCTAAATGTGCTGCAGTGTTTTTACTTTCTTTCTAGTGATCTGTTGATGACCTGCAGGAGCATACTTACTGGGTCGTAGAAGCTCTACTACAACACTTTTAATAGACTTTCTGTTGAACAGTAATCTCTTTGAATGGAGAGAAGTGATTTGGCCTAAGTAAAAGGGAAGACTTGATCCTTTGGTAGCTTCTGTAGTAAGCATATGCTGTTGGCCACTGTTAGAGGTAAAGTGGCAGGATCATTTCTGTTCTCATGGCAAGCCTATATTTTTAAGGATTTTAGTTATTTTTATTCCCCTTTCATGTTTTGGTTCAAAAACTTTTTTCAAGTAACTTTTCATACTTTTTTTCAAGTATGTTGTTAGGAAGCTTTGCATTTTCTAATCTTGCCAGGAACACCAGGAGAAGCTCTGTTGCAGAGGGCCATCAACCAGGCTTGAGATTTGCCTGTAACAAGTACTGCGTGCGCTTGTTCTGTTGCCCCCTTCCCTTTAATAGGAGCTAAGGCTCGACCAAATGTCAGTGCTGCTTCTTCTCATGGGCTCTGAAGAAAACAGCAAGCTACAAGGTCCATGCTGCTTACCAGGATGAGCTGGCACAGCCTCAAAGAGAAAGAGAGACATGGTGCCTGTAGCTGAATGTGGAGCCACAGGAAATGGTTTCTTGGATGCATGAGCATTAACATCTTAATTTGGATCAGGAGTGCTCTTTTAAAGAAAACCTCTCAATTGTCTCTACTCACTGCACTTTGGCTCACGTAGCCAAGTGGCTTCGGTGTGTAAACTAGATTCCTGTTGGATGAAATGAAATTAGAAAGTGTGCTCCAACCACTAATGGGCATTCAGTCCCTGGGACCAGACTACAGCTGGTCAAAAGTAAAACCCCAGAACACGTATAGTGTGGGTGTCAGGTCCTTAGCACCAATTAATTCCGTCTGTGGATCTAGTCCTGTTGGACTGCACTACATGTTCATGTAAATACAACCCTTATTTGCTGGGTGAGGAGAAAGTAAACATGAGGTGTAGATGTTAATATAGAGCTATTAGGATAGTAAGACTTTCTACTGGCCTGTGCCTCTCTTCAAAATAATGGAAATATGAAGTGGTAGAAGGGTAGTAGTTAGAATTGTAGAATATCTTAATTCTTTTTGTTTTTTAAAAGATAAATTCTAAACCAGTTGGAGAACAGATGGATATTAGTGACATGATATGGTATTTGTTCTAAGCGGTTTTATACACAGAACTTCAGCTTCTGGTTTCTGTTACTACTGCTTTTTGCTTCCCTTAACTAAAAATATCTATATGTGTGTTTGTGTGTATATATGTATAGTGCATACAGAAAAATGTATGTACATACACACGTATGTACCTTTCAACAGAGGCACTTGCGTGACTGTAGTTCAATATATTTCTTTTTAGCCTCTAACGCTCTGAGGAAATCCTAATTATTTTGTGTGTGAGAAATGTGTATTTATGTGGCTAAATTCCCCTAATATTTCTTATTTCCTTATCAAATGTTCCTTCCCTTACAAGATTGATTTAGAGTAGTTTGTACAAATTTTTGGAGTGCTACCAGGGTCATGTGCTCAGCAGAATGGTGGCTATTACTGCAAAAACAAAGCATTCTACTCCCCGTGAATTTTAAATTTTGGGGCTTAAGTAGAGTATTTTATGAGCACGTAGTATCTGAAGACTAAGTATCTTAGTCTGAAGTATCTTGGGCACCTCACTACAAGAAGGACATTGAGGTGTTGGAGCGTGTCCAGAGAAGGGCTACTAAGCTGGTGAGGGGTCTGGAGGACAAACCTTATGAGGAACGACTGAGGGATCTGGGGTTGTTTAGCCTGGAGAAGAGGAGGCTGAG
>VUYV01000031.1:52039-155408 GCA_008711295.1 Anarhynchus alexandrinus | reverse complement strand
TTTTTTTTTTTTTCTTTCTGTCTTCAGGGTAGGTTAACCGTTGGACTTGATGATCTTAAAGGTCCCTTCCAACCTCACTAATTCTATGATTCTATGACTAGAATGTCTTGAGTGCTAAGCATATATTTGAGTAAGGTGTTGGGGGATGGCTGTAAGGAAATGGATATGGGTTGCAGATAGTTTGATTGTACTTAAATTTATATCAGTTCCTGTGTAACTGTGTTTACCCGATTCTAGAATGAGAATTCACATTGGTGCTTTTCTGTACTTTTCAACATTAATGATTGACATTATCCTTAAACTGAGGGCTAAGGTTTCACACTAGTTTCAGTCTTTGTTAGTTTTTTTTAATGAAGTACCTATATCCAGGGATGTAAGAATGAAAAGAGATGCCTTGGGAGTTTTTAGAAGACTGAAGTGCTTCACTGCTCAATGTGTCATGTCTGCATTGCAACGTCTGATCAAATTTCTTTGATATTGGTATGTTTAGTGAAAGGATGTCATAAAACAGGGAATAACTTCATTTTATGTGGATTCTATAAAAAGAAAAAAAAAGATTGTGTTATTTCAGCTGTGTCTGAAACTTGCAAACGGGCTGTTTCTTCAGCTTTAAGTATCAGCTGCTCCTTCTGGTGTCTGTAATAGAGCGGATGTCATGTTGTAACTGCAGGATATCTATCTGGTAGCAGTTTGTTAGCTTTGGTATATGAGATCATTTGTTTGGCAGCTGATACTAGTAATTCCTCTGGTCATAGCGCTGAAATGCTTGGTGAGATCCTACTTGCTAAGCATTATTTCACAGCATTTATTACCAGCCTGGCAACGTTCCACCTTCTGAATAAGGAAAGAAAGTGGTAGTGAGGTTTGAGTCTGCTTGCATGTCAGTTTGTTATATCTTTCTTAAAATGAAACACACCTCAGTAAATTCTTGTAGCCTAATTCGGTTTCTCTTGAGCTTCTTGCAGTTTTGTAGACATCCACACAGCAATAATGCTAGTGAGCACCCATGTACGTCTTCACACATGGAAATATTAAACATCTGGTTTTAAACCCTTTAAAAAGCATTTGAAAGAAAATCACTATTTTATATGCTGTAGGAAGGGCAATGTGGCCCAGGGCCAGATCTGAGCATGGGGGCAGGGAAGGTTAAACAGCAAGTCTAAGCCACGTACCTCTTCACTGACAGCTGAAGGTGAGCCTTAAGGTGCAGTATTATACCTCTACTCTGTCATTAGCCTTTCCTCAGTAATGAGAGCTAAAGAGTAAGTTCTGCAGAAAGAGATTTATGACAGTCTCATTCCAGAAAACAGCTTAGGAAGTGATTGAAAGTATGGTCTTTTGACATGGAAACCACACTTCCAGCCTGGGGCTGTTTTGAAGGAAAACAAACCAACACCAAGTCCTTTGGCTTTTGGGCTTTGCAGGAACCAAGGCCATTCTTCCTCTGAAGTTGTTTGGATTTCTCCTCCCCCACACACTTCTGTCACTGAACAACCTCTTGGCTTCCTCTGTCTTTGCTCTGACACTAAGTCTTGTTCTCTCTTAAAGTTGCAAGAAGACACACACCCCTCACCCCACCATCAAATGGCTAAGAAGCTGTGTGGAAATACATAGGCTGCTGATGTTTTGAGAGACATGGATATACCTTGGTTATTTCGTTTTAGTCCATGAAAAGATGCATTCTTGCCTGACTGATCAAATTGGTTTTGCCACTGAGATGTCTTATTTCTGATTTACAGGTAACTTATCTGTGTGGCATAACCAGCTAGTAGTGTGTTTTCTACATACCTGACTCTTAAATTGATGCGCAACTGGATAGTAGCTGCTTCATTCCTTGTTCTTAGGGTGTTTTTACTGTTTACATGTCCAAAACTGGGTAGGTGAGTACTCTGCCACATACTACACTCAGTAGAAAGTGTTTTGGGGAATAGTAGCAACAGAAAGTTTTGGAGCTACCTCCCCTTCTTGGTGGCACAACTTGAAGCAGAAGACACTACAGTCTAAAGCAATGATGCTAATGCTGTAGGGGAATATACGTCTGTTGACATAAATGGATTTATGTGAGTGAGAAAACAGGGCTGCTTGGGGCTGAAAAATGTGGACGTTCATTCATAAAAGCTGAGTTTGTAGAGAAACATTTTAAAAGCTGATGCAGAGCTTTATTGCCCATAGAGGCTGGCTTCATGTAAACTTACATAAACTTTGTAACTTTTCTTATGGAAACTTAGTTGAAGTAGCAGAATAGCTTTATTAAAACTTGAGGGGAAAGGAAGATGGAAGAGGTTTGACAAAAATGTTGTAAGTCGTCATGTCATCCCACTTTGACATTGTAGGATGTAGGTGTTCCAGCACATGGTAGCAGCCTTTTGCTGTAGCTTTGGTCTGAACAGTGAGAAACAGCAGACCGAAAGCCCAGAGAATAGATGTGACAAAATAGCTGGGGTCAGAGGGGCCAGAAAATGGAGTAATTGTTTCCATAAAAGCAATTTATTTCTTGTTCTGGCATTTCAGTAATATTGAAGCTGCTGACGACTTTTGCAAAGAGAATTCTTTGGATTAATACTGACTATGTGTGCTACAAATCCTGGTGACATACCTGTTACTTTAGGTATTCTGACACTAACAATCATGTGCCTTCATCTGTAACCTACTTTGCCACTTGGTGACGTTCTGGGGTGGCTTCTGTAGAGAAGACTCAGTTTTATAGGCATGTGTTGTGCTTCATATTTGTCAACAGTTCTTTCTACAAAGTACACCCTTGATTAAGAGCACAGTGTCGTCTTGCATGCTGCTTAGACAAAGCATTATAAGAATGTTCTTATGCTATCTTAATTATCAGTATTTGCGATGTGAAGGTTTCCATGGGTACACTTGTTAGGCAAAAGATGAGGATTGCAGTTCTGTAGGGTGGCGGTGAACAGGCTTGCTAGAGAGTAAGCGAGGAAAGGAGGTCTTTGAATTGGGGACTTCTTGTGTGAAGGCAGCAAACGTGTCTGCACGTTTGCATGCGCTTCCTGCGATAGTGTCAGATTAGTGCTGGTCTGACTACCAGGCACGCACCTGGCTCTGCAGCTTTGCCTGTCGTGAATCATCTCCTCTGCCTGTGCTCTGCCTCCGCTTCTTAATCTTCAGGTTCTTCTCCATTCTGCTTTCCCCTTTATCTTAGCAGTGCTCGCTGCCTTTCTTGCCTCACTCCGTTTGCCCTGTTTGTATGCATTTGTCACTTGAATACTGTAACAATGTCATGTTTTTATATACACGACTGAGGTCACAAGACAAACTTGGGCTCAGACTGTAAGGCAAAGCATTCTTCGGAGGCACCGAGAGGACTAGCCTAGGAGTTTTCAGTTAGAGTGCCAGTGCCTTCCCCACTTCAATTAGGGCCAGTTTGAGTGCTTTTACATGACCAACAGCCAAAATATCTCCGTTTTGCTGGTCAGTATGCTTCCTGGATATTGGTGAGATTCTTAGCGTTGCACTGATAAATGGGCATGAAGGTTTTACGTCACACTTGCTGCTGTTCAAACTGACTCATGATTTTCCTTCCATAGGCTGTGCTGAAGTGAAACTTGAGCTGTGTATGATGTAATTACTGAATCAGTATGGAGCTTTCTCTGCAGCATGTTCTCACCTCAGTTCCATACACTTCAACTTTTCTCCTCCAAGGTGCTCAGTGGAGTTTCGTGCGTGCTAATGAAATTAGCTGTATTAAGTAAACAATCTGATGATATTTATTTACTTTTCTAATAGAGGTGCTATCAGGTTGTATTTGGTATTAGCACTTTCAAATTAGAAATCTGAACACTTTACTGCAGTATTGCACTTTTTATTTTATAATGAATTCAGGAAGTTTCTTGCATAATAACTCTTAGCTTTTATTGTCATGAAGTTTACTGACTTTTATGAAAGAAAACAGTGGCTCGAATGAACTCAGTGCTCTGGTTTTGTGTGTGGAGTCTTTGCACTGAATTCTGAATCTGTATATTGTCCCATACCTGAAATTGCTCAATTTTGGGGACTGGGTATGTGAATGCACGGTTTCAGGAGTATGAAAATCTGAGCAGGGTACATCATATGGTGTTTTTGAAGGAAATACCAGAGAGAATGATGTACAGACTGTTGAATACATAGTTCTAAGCAGGTTATTCTTAAATTGTTATTTTTTCACTGAATGTGGATCATTTTACACAAATTAATATAATGTTGTACTGTTAAAGCCCTCTGTGGTCTGGAAAAGACAGTTACAGATTATTTTTTTTTAAAACTGCAACTCAAAGGAATTAGCTTATGTTCAGAAAAATTTTTGTGTCTGTCTTCTGTTTTTCTCTGTGGGCACATGAGCTCGTCCCAACTAGTGCTGATCATATGAGTGCTTGTATCTGTCATCTTTACTTGCCTTTATTTTCACGTTCCCACAAAATGACCTAAAATCTTCACATTTAACACTCCGTGCTCGAACTTGCACTCTAAAATGGCTTGTGCTTTTTAAGACAAATCCTCTTATAGGAAAGGTCATGGGCCTTTTGTTTCTGAAGCCCTAGTTTGTTTAACGTGACAGGGTTGACCTGGTGAGTTGCTGGAGAGGAAGGTTGGTGACCTGCTGCAGGCACAAGGAAGAAGCGAGTTAGGTGCAGAAGCCACTTTACCCAGCTGTACAGCAGTGGGGTTTGTCTGTATGTGTTAAGGCTCTGGTTTTGGCAAATGGATGCAGTGGTACAAGGTGCTATTGCATTTTCCCATGCTGTGCTGAAATTGATTATTGGCTGGACGTTTGTCACTTCCATGGTAGCGTTGATAGAAAAGGGAGTGTTGGAGCCCTCCTTGTTCATGTCTGTGTAAAGGTCAATGATATAACCATCTCTTGCAGAAGTTTGGGTTATGCTGTCAGACTTCATGCAGAAATGGTTATGGAAGGCTCATATGTTCTAGTCTTCAGCTGTGTTGAGAAGGCTGGAATAAAGAGCTGGGAATTGGTAACCACTTCAGTTCACTTGGCAGACAACTGTAGTGACATGCATCTGAGCTCTTACTTGATTTTGGCTTTTAGCCTGGAGGAAGGTTCCCCTCACATGGTAGCCAGCTTCAGGAGTGCTAACCTCTGTCTTACCAACTGTTAAAAGAGTTTCTAAATCACATCAAGTTAAAGAGTTGGAAAGACTAACCCTCTCTGATTATAAAGATATTTGACATCTGGCTGTGGATATATAGCATGCTTACTAAGCGCTAAAACAATTTTGCATATGATTCCAAGTTATGGTAACTGGAAAATGCCTATGTATAGCTGTACTGGATAATGGGCCCAGGGGTAGGTATGCAACAGAGAGGAAAATGAGAACAGAACAGTGTGTTTTGTAGTGGACATGTTCTTTTCTAAACAATCGGTCAACTCAATGAACCTGTGTACACATTGATACTATATCTGCCTAATTTTGTTGTTTTCAAGCAGAAAACACCTGGGTGGAATGTAAAAGATGACTCGAACCTCTGAATTAAACCTTATTTACTGCTTAAAAAAATAATTGTATATTTGTATTGAAATACATGAACTAGAAGTCTGATTGAAGCAGTGACTTTTTGTTTGCATTACTGAAGCACTAAAAGTTGGCTGGAGTGTTGACTTCATTAGAGTTGTATCCTTGGGCCCTGTTTTGATGAGAAAAGAAAGTGAGTTTTGTTTGTTTTTTTAATGAAGTTGTCCTGAATCTGTAATTGTTAAGAAGACTCGTAGTGAGTCTGCTCTGGTGGACCTGACTTTCTCCCCAGATGAAGTCTACTATAAAGAACTTTCTTATACAGTGTTTTACTGGGCAACGCTGAAGGACCTTTACCAATTCTTACCTTCTCATGAGGAGAAAGGTTTCTAATTTGTCTAAATAGATAACTGCTCCATAAGCTTGCTGACTGAAATTTTAGTTAGTTCTGAGCATTTTCCTATTGCATGACAAGGTTGCAACTGCCTCTTTTTCTGTGATTTTTATTTTTTTTTTGTCCAGATATTTCATGATTGACACACTACTATTTGGCAGCCAAGTCTTAGTGTGTTACTGGGTGTGGTCAACTGTAATTATGTATAAACCTGGCTGTATAAACTTTTAAGTCTAACATAATACCAGTATTTTTGAGAAAACGTTTAGGATCCTAGGTGAGTAGCTAGAGCGGTTGGCCTGCTTTAAGGAGGAGGCTATTTCATAACTTAATGACTATTTATACATTCAAAGTCCTACGCAATTGGTGGTAAACACAACGTAACTCTCTTGCGGAGTGTCTTGCAGCAAGGTTAGGTTTGCCCATGCCAGTCAGCTGCAGGACTGTGGTTTGTTTGGTTGGTTTTGTGTGTAGTCTTTTTCATTGAGAAGGTATTATGGTATGAGTGATTTAATTACCCTGATCTTCTGCACAGGGTCCTAAGATGTAGTTCCTTCTTCCCTTTCCAGTGAAACTTGAAAATAAATATATGTAAGCCTTCAAGATTCGGTGCTGGTTACTGGAAAGCTACCTTCCATGCTGTCTACAAGAGAGGGTTAAGGAAAGTGTTTTGGATGGAATAGACAAATTATCATAACAACAAGAGGAGCAAAACATATTTTTGGCTATAACTAGTGAAAAATGCCGGAGCTGACGTTATATCCGTCCATGTTATCACTTCATTCAATCTAAGTCAGGATTTCCTGGCATTCATCTAGACAGAGGCGATGGACTTTGCTGTTCATGCTATAGCAACTTTTGGGTGATCAAGCATGGCTTCTTGTGTATGTGTTCTTTCTTTCCCATATCCTTGCCAGTTGGGTAAATCAGTAAATTTTCATAAGTATTCAGCGTACTTAATTTTTCATTCCCTTTCTGATTATTGCAGACTAACTTTTCAGTTACAATCTCTGTTTTAAAAGACTCGAAAACCATCTTGCTCTTACAACAGTTTAACATAACCATTTACAAAGGGCTCACCAATATTACGGTAGTTGATCAAAAAACCTGGGCTGCTTCAGCTCTCAGCACTGCTAGAGAGCCACATCTGATAACTTTGATTTCACAGAATCACAGAACGGTCAGGGTTGGAAGGGACCTCTGGCGATCATCTAGTCCAACCCCCCCCGCCAGAGCAGGGTCACCTACAACAGGTGACTACAACAGGTGACAACAGGTGAATATATTTCATATATTAAGAATTTGGGAGGATGCACCTAGAACCAGGTAACATTTAAGTACTTTTTTTTTGTGAAATTATGCTACTGAATATGTATTTTGGTGTTAGTTGAAACTGACCCCTTCTGAAGCAATGTCCCTTGGAAGAAGGGCATGGGGTCCCTGGGTAGTGGTTGCCTCTAGCCCTACTTAAGAGCGTTCTCTTGTGCAGTGGGAGTGTGTGTTCAGAACAAGGACGAGGAGGGGATTTGCACTGCTTTGCACACCCCTGGATAGAGTACCCTAAACTTATTTGGCTGAATTTGAGAGAGTTTGAGAGAGAATGCCACATCCTCTGAGGTTTACAAAGTCCTCTTGTGAATGTAGCCTTTTCATAGCAGGAGTGGAGGAAATTTGTCAAGAAGTTGTTTCTGCTTGTATGCAGGTGTGTTTAGTTATTTTGAGCAATGGTGCTTGTGTGTGTTTTAGCAAAAGGAATATTTCTCAGTTAACTAGAAAAAACTGTGGGGGGGATGTTGAACATCAAACAGTGTTTGTATCTCTGTATCAGTTGGCATTAATGTGTGTTTACTTATTTCTAATAAATAATATTGTTTCTTTGACATGTTTTTTATTTTTATAGTTTAAAACTATGCCTTTGAACAGAGGCTTGAAAGCTGCATACAGACTTTTTCTTATTAAAATAAAAAAAAATAGAGCTTTAGAGAAGAGGGAGAAGGAACAGGAAAGAGCAGGCAACCAAACCCATGCCTCAGGATACCATCCCTAAGGTGTGGTGGTGATGTCTGTGCTGGTCTGCTCATTTACGTAGGAGATATTAAGGTCTGAGATCTGTCAGTACTTTCATACAGCGTGGAAATGCAACAAGAGCTGGTACAGTGTTTTAAGTACCAGATTCTGCCTTGTGTTATTGCTCAAAATTTTCCTTCAGATGTGCAATGTGTAGTTCTGCCTTCTGTTCAAGAGAAGGTGGGGAAAGGCAGAGGCAGTAAAGCTGGTAGGATAAGAGATTTCTATTCATCTCATTTTCTGGCAGAGGCAGTTCTCGGACGTGCCTTGGCAGTGTCTGGATTTAGTAGCTGTGTTCCTGGACGCTGGCCCAGTCACATGGCGCCGCTGGAACAAGTGACATGGGAATGATGCGTTAGCCGAGAGCCGGCGCTGCGTGCCGGAGGAGGTGGGGTGGCCCAGCCGGCCGGGTGGCCCGTGCCCCGGCCCTCGGCAGAGGCTCTGGACCCAGCACCGCTTGCTCCCGGCCAGCTGCTGCCGTTTGGCTCAACTTGTTTGGCTCCAGTGAAAGCTGGAAGTGGGTTACTGGAGGTGCCTTTACAAAGATAAACAGGAAAAAAAAAAACCCACCCCAAACCCTAAAGAGTGTTAAATGAACAAGTAAACCTTCAGTTCTTTGAAGTGATAAAGACTATTACTGTGAAACAACTTCTGCAAAATATTAGACTTAATTTAGATCAACTGAGCTCTCCTAGCTGTTAGAAGCTGTGCGGGGCTTGGGGGGAGAATGGGGTGGAAGGGAGAAAGTTGACTAAGACTATGCAAGGCTTTCTGTACAGAGGAAAGGACTAGGTTAGGTGATGGATCTAGGGTGCTGACCTTATTGCGTACTTTACCTTTCTTTGTTTAAAGTCCTAGTTTAACAAAGATAAACACGCTTTTCTGAAGGGTAAAACACAATTAAATATATGCACTTTTTTCGTGCAATGGCAAGTCGTGAGCTCTACTCTTTGCTAATGAGGAATTCCATTTCTGGGTCTAGCAGCTGAGAGCCCTCTCTGTGCTGTTTATGGTACTACTTCAAACACATCATTGAAGGCTTTTTTGTTTGGTTAGGTGTGGGGTTTGTTGTGTGGTGGTTTTTTGTTTTGGTTTGGTTTTTTTTTTACTACATTATCACTGGGACACTGTATGAAGCCTAGCTCCCAAACTTCTGACTTGTAGATAAGCCAATGAACAGTGCATCCAAACTTATGAAAGTTGGCTGAGTTGTGAAACACTGGTTTAGTAGGCTGTTCCTGATGTTTGTGGAAAGCTGATGTGTGCTATTTATGGTGACTTTAACTTGGATAGATCTGTTTGTTAGCCTCTATCAGGTGTGTGGGGGTTTTGTGGTCATTTTTTTTTTTTGTGCATGCGTGTGATGGTGTTGCTTTCTAGCAACAAAGATGGTGAAAATGCTTCCAGCCTTGTAAAAATACAGTATATTCTCATTCCCAAAGCAGGGAATCTGTGGAATTCTAACTTCTCAGTGAACAAATATATCCAATGTTGTTTTGCTTTTTATACAGTAACATAGAATTATCTTAAAAAAAAGTAAGCTTTCTGTACAGTGATCTGATATAGAGAACTTTATTTTTCTCTACCAGATCGCTTTCTACAGGAAAATCTGAACTGAGTGAAGTGCTGCAAATAACATGTTCCTTCACTTGTTGCATGACTAATCTGCAATGTATCCCGCCTAACTTGTGTGAAACTAGTAACTATGTATCATGCTTGAACAAGGTGGTTCATCTGAGGTTAATAGTGCTTTACCATATTAGGAGTACTTTAAATCACTGTGGAAAAAGAATGTGGTATGGCATCAGCACAACTCTTCCATATCCAAGGTTTTAAAAAGAGGAGCAGCAATGCAGGGTAAATACTTCAAATTGGGAAGGAGGAAAGGAACCTGCATCTTCTATATAAGCTATTCAACAGGCTGAAAGAGGGAAATTCATCATTAAGCAATCCAAAATAGATTCCACTTCACCTTTAAACATGTGTTTTGGCACTCATCCTGAATGTCTGGGTCGTAGGCATTTTTTGTGTATCAATTTTGTTAAGTGTATGTTTTGCAAAAACAAATGCTTATTGAAACAGCAGGTATGATTCAAACTTTCTGTTTTCCTACGCTTCTCTAGCCTGCTTCTAAAAGCTGTTTAGGAAATAAAACCTTACGGGGCGGGCTCTGCCAATATTCTGTTAGCTTTGAAAACAGTGCTTAAGTTCTAGTGGGCAGCTGTAACTTGTATAGAAAATTATTCTGAATTAGATAACTCCATCATATATATCGCCTCTTTCCCCCACCCCAAATTTTCTCGCTAAAGTATTACCTTGAGTTGAAATCATTTAGGCAGTTGTCTCGCAGTGGAGATGAAGGACAGGAAATGACCTACAAATAGAGCAGGTGACATGCTGTCACACAGCCTAGAAAAAGAGTCATTAAACTCTGCTTCCCAGAGGATTATATCTGGAGAGCAGGACACTTGCTTCTTTTTCTGTATTATCTACTCCTTGGACTCCGGGGGAGGGTTTCCATANCCCCCCCCCCCCCCCCCTTTTTTTTTTAGGAGCTGTTCTGTGGGGTTTTGGTGGTAATTCCCCAGGTATTTTGGGATTTATAGTATTCTACAGATGACCTCATCTACAGATGAGGTAGTGTTGTGAAGCACATCTATTTAGTGAGCTTACAGAAGATCCTAGTTCTGGTTCTGGTCTCTGACGTGAATCCAATATTGTGGTCATTAACTGAATGTTTCAGAATTTTGTTTTTGTTTGGGGAAAAGATAGAAGTGTCGGAACCTGGCCATCAGTTGCTTGTTTCGTTTGTACTTCAAAGGTGACTAGGAACCCTGCTGTTTAAAGTAGTCCTCCTCAATGAGGTGAGGGCTAGGAGTCACCCTCTCCTAGATGGTTTGGATAACTTGAGAACAGGCCAAAGCTTTTCACTTGTTTCCCTCACTTGGGAGGAGGAGTGATTGTGATCTAGTACTTGTCACTGCTCTGGGAATTGAAACTGAGCTGCTTTTTGTTGCTGTAGGCTTCTCTCTGCAACTGAGCAAGTTGTTCCACCTGACCTTGCTCTAGTTTTCTGCCTGACTTTTGTCCAGTGTTTAGAGGTTGGGGTTTACTGAGATTACAAAATCCTTTTAAGAAGGGTGCTGTGCTATTTAGCAGGTAGCACGTAGCAACAGGTTTTGAAATCTTACTGTGTTTTCTAACTCTACTGCTGTATTTCTGGGTGACCATTAGTAAAGTTATTTTCCCTTTTTAATCTGGAGGGGAAATAGCACTATGGCTGTCACCTTATAAAATGTCTAAAATTTTACTAATGGGGGAAAGAAAGCTGCGTAAGACATGACAGACATGAGCAGATGTGTATGGATAACTTTTTTTTTAAAGCAGGCATGGGGAAGAGGACTTTGTTCTGCAGTGAAATTGCCTCAGCCTGAACAAAACCGACAGATTCCTTTCTTCTTTTTAAAAACTTAATGTTCTTGGTCAGAAGTATTTTATTAGATATTTTTGTCATTAGTATTGCCCTTAAATTGTTTTGATAGGCACATGACTCTAAATTCTCATCAACCAACTTGATGTCTGTGACAAACTTTTTTTGGTGGTTGTTTTCCCTTCTACTTTTTTTAAAAAGCTTTCCAAAATAGTAGTTTCAGATTCTTGGCCAAGCGTAACTACTGCTTGTCCTTCAAAGTAAAAGCATTACAGTGCAGAATATCTAGTGTGTTTCTTGGTGTTGGTCATTTTTTTTTTAACTGATAACCATATGGCAATGATGACAGATTCTTATTTGCTCCTAAGCTATATGAGGTTGCTAGGGGTTGTCAGATGACACTTGCTCACATGAGAGCCATTAACAGGGTGTTGTAGCCAGTGTTAGAACAACCTTGCAACTAAGGGCGAGTCACTGCAAAAGCAACTATGCTTTTTTTTTTTTAAGAGGCCATATGGTTCAGTCTTGTGACTACATAATTGCCAGCTACCTAATCACATACCAGGAAACAAACATAGTTAAAGTCAATATTAGCTGTTGTATCTGCTACAGCTTTGTGCCAGGCTTGGTAGGAAAAACCCTAACAGCAGCAAGAGCAAGTCTACGATGGCTTCTGAAACTTGAAAGTCATGTCTGCTCCTCTGTCTGGAATAATTGCAGCAGTACATTAGCTACAGCTGTCTTTCTGCATTAATGGCTTATAGAATATATGAAGATCTCTTTGCCTTTTTTTCCCCTAACAGGAAATTGAGCAGACCATATTCCTGTCTAGGGAAGAAAGCTGATGGTAAATTACCATCGTTAATGGTTGATCTATAGTAAAGAAATCCGCTTGAGGCTGTATCTCTTCAGCGGATATTTAGTTTCTTTGAGGGAGCTTTACAAGAGGATTTGTAGCAGAAGAAAATGTGTGGGGGTACACCAAAAGCTACAAATGGCACAGGGGGACAAATTGAAAGAGCAAGAAACAGCAACGATGTGCCACTTGGAAATAATCTCTCTTGTACCAAATTGGATGAAAGGATTAGAAAACCTTTGAGCGACCAAAGTGTCAGCTGTGTGAGCAAAGTGACTAGACTGCTGCAAAACAGGTATGCATGAAACTTTTGATATATATGATTTTTGACAAAGAATGGACTTTTTTAGTTGATAGTAGATTTATAATCATGTGCCTGAAAGGCTGTTTTGTAAATAATTAGAAAAATTCTATTAGAAGCTTATTGCTGATGATGGTAACTGATACTCCAGAAAGTCTTCCCTGTTGTTTGAAACTAAATCTACAATCTTGACTCTGATGTGTAAGATTTATGTATATGCAAACTGAGGCATGAAGGATAATTGCTTTTGTTTTCAGTTAATGTTAAATAATCTTGCCTTCTCTTTCTCGTTTTCTAATTAGTTCCCCTCTTATTTTTTTGCCACCTCCTGTGTTAGTGGGTCAAGTAGTATCAGTGTGCAGAGCAGACAGGAGAGAATGATGTGGAGGAAGAATGCAGAGGGGAACCCTCTGCTTTACTTGTAAATGGCTTCTAGATCAAACATTACATCAAAGTAATCTGGACTATGAATATTGTTTCTTTTACTTTTGTGGTGTCTTTTTCAGATGTGTGCCAGCACGTCTCCAATGTCTGAGTCTCTACTGCTATGTAACTGTGTTGAAAATATGGTTCAGGGCAGCTTTTTCCAAATTCTAACACCCAAGGGTATTATAACAAATACTCTACATTCAGGATTGCTGATCTAAGAAACAGAAAAATACAGATAGCTGTATAGGTATGTTTCAACCTTTTTATTTCTCTAGCCTAGAGATGTTGCACTGAAGTACTGAGTGGTTAGTCACTTTCAAAAAAGTTTTAAGGTCAGCTGAAGTAGTTTTTGAATGTAAATGAGTAAGTCACTCTTCAGTTATTGCATGCATGCTGATTATTGTGAAGGTGAACCAAAAGCTTTCTTTGTAAAGATCAGGGTTTGGAGATCTATATTGACTGAAAATAATGATTCAAGGCAGAATGGGGCAAAATTTTTGTGACTTTTTTCCAGAAACAAATGAGTCTGCTTTCTCCTAAGTAAGAGAGATCTCCTTGCCTCCATGTCTCTTATTTGTAATGGCAGAAATGTTGAACAAGCCAAAGAAAAGTAGCTTATATGCCAATTTAAGAGAAAATAAAGAAAACAAGCTTAATATGGAATCTGGGGAGAAAACTTGCCAGGATATCTGTAAGCTGTTCCAAACTTGTGGCCTTCTCTCAAAAAAAAAGATTATCCATAGTGTTTTATTGTCTTTAGTAGACCTGGTTTTCCTGTTGTATGAACGTAGACAGCTTGATTTTATTTATTTTGACTTGAAGATGTTTATCAGTTCTAGCATCTTCCACATGCAGGAAAGATCCACTCTGAAGGTGAGGCTACATAATCTGAGCTCTTCAAACAGACTGCTGATGAAGGGAGTAATCATATTGCCTCTTCTTCCTTTGCTTTCTGGAATATTGCTCTTGTCCTTTTTCCCTTTGTGCTGGCCTTGGCCTTTCCAATCCTTTTGGAACTGGCTCCCCTTAGGGAGTCAGTTCAGCTAACTAGGCAGGCAGAAATCTGGCTCGGGAGCAAGAGAACTCAATTAACATTCTAACTAGCCTCAATACTTATTTGGAATGTATAGGGAACGCTTTCCTTGTGCCCTTTCCTAAATGTAAACGATGGATGAAGTCAGTTAGTGTAACTCATGCTGCCACCAGGAGGTGGAGATTCCACTGCCTTCT
Source organism: Anarhynchus alexandrinus (assembly GCA_008711295.1). Lineage (NCBI taxonomy): Eukaryota > Metazoa > Chordata > Aves > Charadriiformes > Charadriidae > Anarhynchus > Anarhynchus alexandrinus. The sequence goes on along the minus strand of VUYV01000031.1, from coordinate 141,230 downwards.
ACTTCTTGCTTCCTTTTTCCAGCTCTGTTTCTGATCAGCTTTCATGTGCTGGGACAGACTCGTGCTGCTGCGGAGAATTTGGTTAGCTTACAGAAGGGTCCAGCAATTACCAGAGCAGACATGAGTAATAGGAAGGGTCACATAGTTATGAAAAGAAGAGAAAGGATATGTGGAGCTCTTATTTTTGTGGTCAAATAAGAAAATATTATGTTTGGTCAAAATAGCCACATTTAACCTGAAATATGAGTGTCTGCACAAGCTCATATTAATTTAATTCAGCTAAATTTTAAGAATATGCAGGACATGACATAATGCATTGTTTTTAAGCCAAAGTGAAACATTTCAGTTAGCTGTCAATCTCTTCGCTTCCTTACCTTTCTAGGATGTAATGTTATCAGAAGCCTGTTTTGTCATTTTGCAGTAAGTTGACGCTCAGGTGGCTAAAAAAACTCCCTACTATAGTTTTATTCATTTCATTGGTAACATTTATTTTATAAGCCACTTAGCAATATGTATTTCTTCATCACAGATCTTTTATCATTCTATTTATTAAGCAGTTCTTAAACAGGAATTGACCATGTGAGTTCGTTCTTGTGTCAGCAGAATGAAAAAAATTATATAAACAGGGCTAAGGCAAATGATGTTTCAGTTAGTGTTTAGTGAAGCTTATTTGTGAAGGCTTTTTTAAGCTGACTGAAAGAAGCAACAGTTGTTATCCAAAAGCAGTGATTGTAGCAGACTTGTTCTTGCTAAACTTAGAAATATGAAGCTTACCCTGGGGATTACGGAGTTTTGTTATCAGAAGTAATGCTTTCAGCAGTAGATACATGTGCAAAACGACTCATATTATATAACTCTCGCATAGCTTCCTTCAGTACCTACGTATGGTTGGGTAAGCTGGCTTAGACAGAACCAGAGTAAAAGGCAACAATCAACAGTGTGCCAGTTTAGATTTTATGAAATGAGTATAAGGAAAACACCTGAGTCTTGAGACATGAAGTAAGAGAGTGTTGGGAGTGGGGGTGAAGAGCTGAAAGGGCACTTCTGATATGAATAAATGTTGATATTTGTTATAATTGGACATGGAGCAGACTGTTGGAATCTCATAATATGGTGCAACTGGAAAATAAGGGGCTTTTTGTAAGCGTGTTCAAGGTTTGCTTTCTAGTCCAAAAGTGGAAGAATTAATAATTTTGTCACAGAATAATGTTCAAATTGTGGTGCAAGCTTTTCACATAACACTTTTAGAATCTCCTCTTTCCCCATCCTCTACCGATCTCCCACAAATGCATCGTATTTTTTTGTTGCCTTGAAGTTCACATTAATTCATATTGTGGCCTTAGAGGAGGAGGGGAAAGAGTCTGTTACTTCCTTCACTATTTACTTTTGGAGGATAGAAATAGATATCCCTTGGGCAAACTTGGTGGTTGAAATTGATTAGTGAATTAAGAAATAATTGGGCAAGGTGAACCTGTATGCCTATAGGTTGCCTGTGAGCAAAGGAGCCTTTTTTCCTTACGAAAAGACAGGCTAAAATATTTGTTGCCTGTTTCAGGTATTTTGGTCTTACTTTTTAGAAACAACTGACGGAAGAGTGAAAGGTTTTTTCTTCTTAGTCAAACCTTTAAGCTATTACTTTCTAACATCTAAAGGAATATCTGTGATGGTTTGTGGGTTGTTTTTTTTTTCATTAACTGATATTTTGTGTAAGAGAATCTTACCTCTTTCAAAATCCGTATGTGAAGAAGAAACAAAGAAGCGCATGCCTTTCAGCATTGCTAAATAAGCAAGAAGCTGACATAGAGCTAAGTAAGGTTTGGGGGTTTGGGTTTTACGCATGTGAAAATGGAGCTGACCAATGAGTTTGTGTACTGACTGTGTTCTTCAACACTCTGCTTTTAGGAGTTGATTGAATACTCCCGCTGTCCCTGTTTTGGGGGGCTATAGTATGTTATATAAACGGGCTTAAACAATAAAGGGTGGAAGTACTGTAAGCAGTCTGCTCATCAGCTTTTGTGATGGGGGAAAAACATCCTGGTCATCTGACTAGTCTTGGGCCTGGTGCTAGATTCCACGTGGAAGTAATGAGACTATGGGTTTATATATGCCTGTATAACTTGCCTATATATATGCTTGGTCTTATCAAATGAGGTTTTAGTAGGACGGATTTCTTCTGTAATGGGTAGGACTGCTGCAGGAACTGCATCTGTGTTCTGGGTAATTCAAAGCCTGAAAGCAAAGACTTCATTAAAACATACATTTGATATTTAGTTGGTACTATAAGAAGAATTATCTGCAGTTACTCCCTAGATTTGGTCTATTAGTCACATAAAGCTCTCTATGATAGATTTTATGTAACTTCTTAGCTTGCTCCTGTCTGGTACTAGAATCCATTTGAAGTTTTGAAAGACTGCAGCAATCTTTAATTCTAGCCTGCTATGTGGAAAAGGCACCTCGGCAGGCTGTTAAATTGGCTTCTACTTCAGCATTTGTTATAAAACCCAGTTCACATCTTATACAGAAGTTGGCACTGCACAAACGACATGAAGTTTGCTTTAGTGCAGAATGTGGGAGTTCACCTGTTCATAAAGAAACCTAAATTCATGCAACACAAGTATTGAGCATGCTTTTATCACCGGTAGGCAGATGCAGGGCTGGATGGGCTCAATTTGGGTCTGAAATGAATCTTTCTCAGTTTAGACTTGCAGTCCTGTGGCCTGAACTACGGATCCCGCTGTGCCAGTCCTGGAGATAAGTAAGGCTTTGCTCTTGCATACAACTCAAAGCCATAGAAATGTACCTTTTCTTTGTTGTTAAAAGGAGGGAAGACCTGTGGCCTTGTTAAGAAAGCAGCATAATTACTTCAGATATTGTCTGTCACAGAAAGTCTGTAAGTAAATAGGTGGCTGTATAACTGAAGAGGTATCGGTGTATCTGGTACTCAAGAGCATCAGATTCATATGGCAGACTAGAATGAAGTCTATTGATGGCTGTGACTTCTCTTGCATTCTGTATAACTGGATTTTGTAATAGCATTGCACAGGCAGTGGGCTGAGAAACTCGTAACAGACTTTTAAAACAGATGGTGTGGTTGCAGTTCTCTGTATATGTGAGCTGTGTAGGATCTTTGTTGGGCAACTATCAACAATGGTATCAGGTCTGATCTCATGCAGGTTGACTTAATACTGGGACTGTCTTTGAAAGGGAAGACTTGAAAAGAAATCTGCCTGGCACTCCTAGCATTTTGGAGGCAACATGTTACAAACAAAAGTTTCCCCACTGTTGATGGCAAAACAGCCTTTAGCATCGTTCCATGATCTGGCTTTGATGTGTACTGGACCCTTGTATATTATGTACATAGAGTATATTTGTATAAGATTACCTTACAGTGGAGATAGGTGCCTGGCTTATTCTGTCCCAAGGTATTTAAAAATAGAATAAAACCTTCCAGATTGATGAGACCTTTCAGCTTTGAAAAAGGTGCCTATTTAGGCTTATTTTTCTTTCTAGATACATAGAAAGGGGAGTTGATCTCTGAAATGCAAGATGAAGCACAAAGAAGTGAAGCTGGCTTTACTTATAATGATTTAAAATTTGCAAGTCTCTGACTGTGCTCCTAAAGCAGTTGCCCATGGTTACCTTACTGACTCTAGCAGGAGTTGATGGTGTTTACCTCACTATTGATTTATGGCTGTTAACAGAGCATGGAATAAAAGAAATAGCTTCAGAAATTCTTGTATTTCAGCTGTACAGAGATTTTGTTCTCTTCCCTCAGTTCTCCACTTCCCTTCTCTGCAGGGCATAGTTTGGGAAAATTCCTAAATGAAACATCTTTTTAGGTGGGAGATCAGTGTGGCCTTGACTGAAGCCCATTATGCAATTTGTTAAACCAACAGTTGTACTCTTGCCCCCTAGATGCAGTCCATCCAGGTCAGGGATGAGGCAACATGACTGAGCACCAGTGCTGTGGGGCACTGCTTTATGCAGTAGTAGTTTTTTTCCATTAATTCCAGCTTGTCAGCTACATAACATGAAAAGCGTTTTCTGTAGCTGAACCTGAGGCCAAGCAAACCTCAATGCTCTTACACGCAGACTGACTCCCTTTGGAATTAGGAAATAAAGTCTCCTGCCATCCCAGTCATGATCAGTTGTGCTCCTCAACCTCCTGCGGTAGCGCAAAGAGACAAGTTGTGTGCCATGGTGTATCTCTGAGGAACGGGCAAATTCTGGTTTGACAGAGTTGTTTTGCTTCAGGTTGAATCTCAGTGGTATCTTGGTTTCATCTACTAAATGAGTTTCATCGTAGTCGGAGATCAAGTCTCGGTAATCTATGATTGCTCTGTAAACCCTGAAACATCACAGAAAAGAAAGGGGAAAAATAATGGAACAATATAAACTTTGTCTTTCAGTTACAGGAATTAAACTTTGGAAAAATCATAACTTACATTGACAGGAATAGGTCAAAAGGAATTGGGTTTGGGTCATTTAGATGAGAGAAGAATGAGGGAGGGGAATAAGCCTTGATCTTGTGAAAGGCTGTAGTAAAGAGGATGGTAATCCGTTGTTCTTTATTGCCACTGAGAGAATTGCACAAAATAGTACACCTACCTTGCAGTAAGGATGACCCAGACTGTGTATGGAGAAGGGAGTAAATTTAAGGGTAGTTAAGCCCTGCAGCAGATTGCTGAGACAAAGTTTTGTGTTCCCGTTCTGGAAAATTTTGAAGAAGGGTTGGATGAAAATAGGTCTGGCTGTACCTGCCTGCGTATGGGTGACACCGCGCTTAGCTGCTCCTTTGAGTTCCTTTTTGGTCAGAGTTCTGTGGTTACAGCCTGATTCTTGTAAATGCTGAGTAAAAGATGTATTTGCCGAATACCTGTTTCTTCACTTAAATAACCCTGCAAAGTAGAAAGCACACTATTTTAACATCTTGTGTTCATAATCTGCAGCTGGTCCTCTTCAGAGTTTGACTTGAACGAAATCCGCCTGATAGTTTACCAAGACTGTGAGAGGAGAGGCAGACAGGTCTTATTTGATTCCAAAGCAGTCCGCAAAATTGATGAAGCTGTGGTTCAGGTATGAAATGCTAATTTTGCTTTTTTCCTACTGCTCTTTTGTTTCCCTTCCCAAAAGCAGAAATTTTAATATGACAGCGTCAACTTCTTAATCTTCCTTGTGATCTTTCACTTGACCTCAGTTCTGCGATAGCTGCAACAGGAGTGTGTTAGATTCCAAAAAGCCTATGAACTCATATCTAGTATTTGGTATTTATAGTATAAATATGGGATTGAAACTTAACAACTTAGACCTGATTTGCTTTCAAACAAAGCAATCTATACCTCTTTAAACTGAGTATTTCCTCAGCCTTTTTAATGTTGACTGGGATTGCTTTTTGTTGTTAGCCCTGGTTGTGCAGTCCCATTGTTCCAGTGATGTCTAGCATGTCTCTAAATGTGCTTGTCTTCCTTTGTTTGGATTAGTAAAGTTGTTGGCTTTACGTGAATTAAAACAACTCTGCTTAAGCTAACCATGCTGTAATGTGTAAGACTGACACATGGCAATATATGGCCATGTAAGTTTTTAGGACATACATAGAAGCAAGAGTAGATGCTGTCAAGATGCAAATTCTTTGTGCTGTTCTCCAGGCACAGAAATTGTGGAGTAATACTTCAAGCAAACTTAAGTGATTTTAAGACAAGTAAAACAGTAGTATTTTATGTTTTGTGGTAGTTTTGTTTTTTGTGTGGGTTTTTTTTCCCTACTGGCTCTGTGTTTCTCTTCTACATTAAATGATTTCAATTTTTTTGTTTGTTTTGAAGTCTTTGTTACAACCAGCAGCTTCAGTCTGTCAGACTAGCATGGCTTATTGCAGAGTCACTAGCTGCATATGAATAGTTGTGACTTGTAGAAATTGCTTATGAAGATGCTTAAAAACCAGCAATACTTCAGTCACACTGCAAATATGCCACTGTGCCAAATCAGTAAGACTGAGCATCATCAGCTGATGACTGATCATCTGCTTAAGAGGGTAAATGGGTCAGACTGGTCTGTTGATCTTGCTCTCCCTTTTCTCCTCCTCCTCCTACCCCCCATCGAGGTCATTACTTTGTATCTTAAAGTTGATTAAAAATGCACAGTATGTGAGAAAGAAATATATTTCTGGCTTCATTTAAATGCTCAAATTATTCCACTTGCTTGAACACTTTAAACGTTAACTACAAAATGTCCTATCGGTAACTCTATGCAAGACTTAAATAAAACAGGTTATAACCTCCCTCATAACACATGATACCAGCTATAATCTGTTTTCTCACCAGTCACTACTCTAGGTACCCTTTTAAAACAGCCAAAGCACTTTGAGTGGCATGGCAAACACATAGATGTTAAAAGTGATCTTGAATGTTTGGTCGTTAGTTTGGTATGTTATCAAACAGCGAGCCTAAAACTTGATTCATTTAAAGTTAAGGCAAAATTACTCTCAAGCTCAGTCGTGTTTAAACTAAAGGCAAGAAAGTGTGTGTGTATATACTGTGCACTTAGCCCTTTTCCTGAAATACAGTAAAGCTTACTCACGTTGAATATTCAAATACATTGCTTATCTCTAAAGTATACAATAAACTTACCTGGGGGAACTAGCAGGTCTGTATTCCATTTAACCCTATGTTTGTTCAGTATACTGCATTTCTTTTCAGTGTTCTTAATCTAATCTCCAATTCTTTCTGCAGATGGCATATATCAGACCACTTTTATTAGGCATTTTTTTGTCAATAGCTCATTCAACACGTGACTACTGACACTGGTGCATTTCTAAATCCTTAATGACAGTCACATTGGGATTAGATAAGCAATAGCACATAAATACTATGCCAGGAAAAGCTGCACAAAAGGAGTGCAAATATAGGATAAAATACAGAAGTCCAGGATTTTACTTTTTTTAACATGCTAGTAGGTTTATTTGTAAATTGAACTCAACTTTTAAAATAATGACTGATCATCTGCTCTGTTTCTTGGCTTGCTCTTCTTTTTCTTCTGCATGTTTCCTTTTGCTCATTTCATCATCTTGTCCTCCTGACTTGAGTATTCTGAAACTTACTACAGTTATTGCACTGTAGTATTCAAAGTGTTCACCTTGAAAATCAGTCTTGTGGAATACTGGATTCTACTTTTATTTCCATTTAATTTCCTGTTATCATTCCTTTCTCGTCTTGCTGAGCCCAAAATATGGCTATGACTGCTTTTTACTAGCATCTGCGTTATTACTATTTCTTATTGCATGCTTGCTTGTTTTTTCTGTAATCTATCTACATGTACCCTGTTGACATTTTTAAAAAAATTTAGTTGATCTCTGCCAACGCATGCTCCAAATGTGGTAAACCATGCTGGTACAAAATGAGACTGATAAAAAATACACTTCATTCTGATGTGCACCAAATGAATGAATGTTTACATTACTACACAGTAAATATATGTTCATTAAGGGATTTTTAATTTCTTAAATATATAAAAAGTTTGAGTATGAGAGAAACTTTCTAAGCAGTTTTAATTGCTGCAAGGTTACAGTTTTGCTCCCTTCACGTAAACCATTCAAGTGCATGTGAGAACTATTTTTGAAATAATGTGGCCCTTTTAACTGACATCTAATGGACATTCAAATGGGGGGGGGGGGGGCGGGGGAAGCAGCCACCAAAGAAAACAAGAAACTCATTAGGTTTTATTCAAGAAAACTGTATTAAGCAAATCCCAATGAATTAAATGCAGCTTGTCTTATGAAACATGTATGAATAGCATTAACGTAATCAGTATCTTTGAGACTTCCTTTGCACCTTTCTGATCAGTTCTAAGATTTTGTTAAAACATAGTGACTTGAGAGTAAACTTTGAATTAAACAGTCATCTGGATTTAAGCATTCGTTTGCTTGCCTTTTTTTTTTTTTGCACAACTCCTTTAAAGGTTTAACAAATAGATTTTATAACGCGGTAATTCTACGAAATGACGCATTACTCACTCCTTGTTTTTGCTGGTTGTTCTTCTGTTTAAGAAATCTGTTAATCAGTTGGGGAGCAAAAGTTATATGTGATTTGAGTGATTAATTGTGCAAATGATTACAGAAATTGGTTTGTAAGCAACCCATAAGCTGAGATTTTGTTTACAGAAACTTTGGCAAATATTACACAGAGCAATTCATAACAATTGGGAATGATCTGCCAGTGAAACTTTAACTAATTACTCTGACTATGTGTGATATTATGAAAACTTGACTGATAAAATAAACGTGAGAGTAGATCTGCACTTTCTCTGATGATGGTCTTCTAAAAAATCTCTTAAAACTGATACATATTTTTTTGAACCAAATAACAGTGTCTTTTCCATTGCTTACCTGTAGTTTAAGAAAAATCTTGCCATGGTATGTTTACAAATAGAAGTTCTCATGTTTGCTTTGTTTTCATCATACTGCTCTACTTTTACACAGAAAATGGCAGAGGATGCTTCTATAAAGACTTCTGCCAAGAACTGCCAAGCAAGCAATGGGAACAACAATATTTCTTCTCATGGCCCCTCGATAAGCTGTATGCAAAATATAAAAGAACAGATACCGAAGTATCAGGTAATGTTCATTACTTTTCTTGCTTGTATTTATCCGTTTTACTGAAGAGGTTTGTATATAAAAGCCTTGACTTACATGCATTGAATGACTAGTTATGCTTTCAGTATATTACAAGTTAACATTAACCTTGAGATATCCACTGTATCTTTAAAGTGTTGTAGAGGAAGAATGTGTGGGTACATCTTAACCTTTTGGTCTACCTTGGTCTTGTCTTTCAAAGAGTTACAGAAGATATTTAATAGCATTATTATTTGTGAAGGTCATAAAAAGCACTATACCATTCTTTGTTCTTGTTTTGAAAGATGTTTACCTGTGCTTCAGATCAGTTCTGAAGAAGCTGCTGAACATGTTATATTAACAGTCCGTTCAGTCTGTCTTACTATAACATGAAATTTTTAAGAGAACTATTTTTTAGGTACTCTGGCTGTTTCTCAGTAAAGGCATAAACATTTCATCTAGAAAAATGTAATTTGAAGCATGTATAGATTAAGGCAGAAAAAAAATTATATTTAACTAGAATCACATAATCACGAGCACCTACAGGTTTCACCAAACACTCTTATATGGGAATGTTGCTGGACACAGCTATTTCTTTTGGAAATGCAGTTTTCCTCTTTCTTGCCTTTGGAGGCCCCCCTGTAACAAGGGTAACAATGACCATTTAGTGAGGAAAACAGAGTACGTCTTCCACCTGCACTTACTTTACTTGCAATCAACGTGTTAGAACCACACAGGATCTTAGTCTGCCTGGGAAAGCAGAAGTTATTTGTGTTCTCCTTTCAAAATGTAGCACTATGGCACTATATTAAATTGAAGTATTACGCCAAGTTATTACTGACTTTGCTCTTCCCATCTTCTTCTCTGTGTAGTACACCAGACCAGCCTCTGATGTCAACATGCTTGGAGAAATGATGTTTGGCTCAGTGGCAATGAGTTACAAAGGCTCCACATTGAAAATTCACTATATACGGTGAGTGTCCTTTTCTGTGATGCACTCTCCTGTCAGGCGCTTGGAATTGATGACTCACTGAAATGATTGTTTATCCTTTCAGCTCTCCCCCACAGCTGATGATAAGTAAAGTCTTCTCAGCCAGGGTAGGAAGCTTCAGTGGAAGCAACAATAAGTAAGAACATTTTTAAAATTTTTTTTTTCTTTGCTGTTCGATGCAGTTGTCTTTCCTTCTTTTCTCCTTTTGTAGTCCTTCTGTCACTGCTTCTAAATTTGCCTTAGCCGAAGTGGAAAAGTCTAGTAGAAAATCAGAAATGGCAGCTGTGGAGAAGATGCTCTTGGCCAGGCCACCCAAGTTTAAAAAAATAAAATCTCTCAGTTTCTGCTGCTTAATTTGTCCAGGACATGCAATAAATTTCAGAGGTTAGGTGCTTTGGACCATCAAAGCATCTGTCTCTTCCTGCTGCCAGAAGGGTGAAAAAGGGGTATATGTTAAGAAAGCTTTGTGTCCCTGTACCCTACTTCTGTTTCCTTCAACAATGACAGAAGAGATGCTGTTTTTCATCTGTTCCCTTTTTCCTTGTCCCAATATGGGCAAACGTGGATAAGATGAATCCCAAATGTGACATTCAGAAAACCTACTGGTCCTTGAGTTTGATTGTAAAGTTAATCTTCAGCCTTCTTTTTTCCATAAAATGAGCCTAATTCTCAAGCTAATATTAATGCCTGTTGATCGTATTTTTAAGGTATACTGGCTTTTCCCCCTTTTTTAGCTTACAAGATAGCTTTGAATACATCAACCAAGATCCCGGTCTGGGAAAGCTGAGCTCGAATCAGAATGGTTTGGGAACCTGTCGCAGTGGAAGTAATTTAGGTAAATATTTCCAGGTTCTATGTCTTTCTGACAATGAGGTCATCTGTTTGTTTAGTTTGGTTTTTTTTCCTATGCATCACCTTCTTTCCTTTTTTTTTTTTTTTACTTTTTTTGCATTGCATTTTCTCTACATTGCTTTTGTTTCCTAGGTGTGTTACAGCTGTGTAGCAGCAAACTGCTGCAGGGTGTGTCTGAAGGAGGTCCCCTCCGGCTCATCCGCAGTGCTTCTTTCTTTGCAGGTTTGTGTGGAATGCCAGCCACAGTGTGACCCATCCATATGCACACACAAATCCAGCTTCTTCGGGATCCTTGCAGGACATACATAATTACTCTCTAGAAACAGAAAGGGCTAAAATAGTAGCAACAGATGTATCTGACTTACACTTAGAAAACTTTCTGCCAAAAAAATAGCTAAATTAATGGCTTTTTGTTTGTATTTCTTTTCTAATTCCTGTGTTTAATTTTAAAGGTATTTTTATGCAGTGTTTAATAATAAACGAGCCCTTATGTTTCTTAGAGAACTTATGTTTCCTGGCTTATAGCTGGTTTCTTGCTAGTGTGCAGGTGTCTTGCTGGTGTACAGCTTTTCTCTTACCTTTTGCTACTTTTTTTTAATTTGATGGCAGACATTCAAAATTAATTCTTGAGCTAAGTCTGGGAGGCTTTAAGGTTTTTTCTTTAACAATATCAATTTCTTTAACTCTCAAAACTTTAAACTACATAAAGTCTCCTTTTACAGGCATACTGATGACCCATGCAGGTGGGTAGATCTTAGGCCCAATTAGTTCTGTTAATTGCAAAAATGTGAACTGGAATACCAATGCAGTTTCTTCACAGCCTTTGCAAATCTTGCATGCTCTACAATTTGAGTGACTCTGCACTACTAACACTTCAGTGTAATACAACACAGGCTGAATGTTTCTTTCTGTGAGGCTTTGTGGATAGTAAATCTCTGCTTGGGGAGTGAATCAGAAGCTTAATGGACCTTGTATTTGACTATTTCATTATGATGTTAACCTGTGTAGAATGGTAGTCTTGCACACACAAAAAAAGTCAAGGTGGGGGTACCACCAGCCCTCATTTTCAAAGCATATATGATTTTATGAGGTAGACTGTGTTCAGATTCTTAAGCTTCTTAGAGATGTTTTTAGATTGGGGCAAATAACCAACTTCCTCTAGTAACATGATGCTCGGTATGGGAACTGTTTGCTGCCACCTCTGCTCACACCATACTGCTTATTTGGAGTAACAGTACAGGATGTAACTTTGCTGTTTTATGACCTTTAAACTTAAACACTTTTTTAAATGCTGACAAATAGTATGATGCGTTATGTAATATTTTCTATTGATCTGATCTGTTTGTTTTAGCACACAGCACACCTGTTGATATGCCTAGCAGAGGACAAAATGAGGACAGAGACAGCGGCATTGCTCGGTCAGGTATCTGCTGTCTGTCTTGTTTGCCTGCTTTTGTAATTACAATTCTTTGGTGCAGTGATTCACCTGAAATATAGGCACCGTATGAAACCCATAAATCCAAAATTTTTTTGGATCCACTAAGCAGTTTTCATTCTGCATTTGCCCCAAGCCTTAACGCAAGAATATTTGTAGTGATATTCTTTGTTTACAGCCATCATTTTCTGTGTTCTTAACCAATTTATAATTTGGAGAAAGAACTGGCTGAAGCCTTTACTAAAGCAAGGGAAGAGAAGATGTTTTTCCACTGAATAGGAAAAAGGAGACCAGGAGATCTGTCCATTGTAATGGGAGGGCAACACCTCTTAAGACAGAATGCTTTTAATGAGAAGACTTGTAGTATGCTCTAGTAGGGAAGAGTTCTGACTTTGACAAAAGAATGCCCTCAGGCAATGAGATTTATTTAAAGTAATTGTCTCTCCTGTTGCAAGCGAGTTATGTGAAAAAGATCAGCAAGCAAGAGCAATATTTGTGGGAGTTTGTTCCCAGTTAGAGTATGAACAGAAAGACAAATATTTAACCAGCACTCTTTCTAATTCAGTATATGTGGGGTTTCTTGCTTTCTTAATAGCATCTCTGAGCAGTCTTCTGGTCACTCCTTTTCCATCTCCAAGCTCTTCATCCTCATCTTCTAGCAGCTACCAACGCCGCTGGCTCCGAAGTCAGACAACCAGTTTAGAGAATGGAATTATTCCAAGGTGGTGAGTGCAACACTTTACTGCCAAACAGCTTTTGTATGAAGAAATTTAAGCAAAATAGGGCTTAAGCCTCTTTTCTTTAAAAGGACAAATCCTGTTATTAAGTGCTTTCAATTCAGTCTAACTTCTGTGCATGTTACATAAGATTGCCAATATGAAGAAAGAAGTTCTGCCTGAACATGAACTGCAAGGCCCAATTTGAAATATACTTATTTTTATTGAACATATAGGTGGTGTCTGAAGCCACATTCTAGAAAGCAAATTAAACTGTGTCTGAAGGAGCAGAGCATCCTGTTGAGATGAAAGGGATTGTAACAGCACTGCTGCCGTAATTACATTATACTATGATGAAGTCTGACTAGTGAGCAGTTACTGAAATTTTGGAGTAATGACGACTCTCTTGGCTGGTACAGGATGTTCCTGATATGACTTCTGCCAAAACAGGAAGAATAAAAAGAGCTGTGATCAAAAAGCTTGGCTTCTGTTTTGGAATTTTATTAGCTTTTGTAGCTTGGTGGCATAACAAAGCATGGAATGCAGCAGACCTTTCATAGCTAATAAGCAAATTCTTCCCTTGTCAGCTGCAAAATAGCAAATGGTTCTTGATGATCTGCTTGTATGTACTCATCCACCTGCACCCAGAGACAGCATGGAATTAGTGGAGAGCTGCAACAAATTCCTACTGTTTGGCCTCTCTCCTTCAGTGTTTTCAGTTAAGAGGAGCGTAAAAGCTGCCAGTTAAAATATGTGGTCAGTAAAAAACAAAATCAAACCCTCTTTGAAAAGACTTCTTTCCCTAGTGTCAACACTCAAAGCTTTTTCCTGGATATTCTTACTAAATCATTTTTAACATGAAGAATTGTGCAGTAGTGCTAATGTGGCAGTCATGCTTTCTAAGTCATGCTTGCAGTTAAGAATAAGCTAGTAAGCATTTTGCTTTCAGTAAATTGAAGTACTTTTTAGTCAAGTTTCCTAAAGAAATAAGGCTCAGAGCGGTGCATGCAAAAATGTTTAAACGTTTAGGGTAAATAAGGTAATTTCAGCCCAGTTTAAGAAGAAGCCAAAGTTTCACAAATAGAAAATTTCCTCAGAGTGTTACAAAAGTAATGCATTGTTTAGAGGAAAGTAGCCTTTTTGGGCCGCTTTTTCACTGTAGGGAGCAGGTTGTGTCTCTTCCACAATCTATCCTGGGGAAAGATATTGGAAACAGGACGTTATTATTTCCACTATCTAGAACTACTTGTGAAATGGGTTTCTTCCTAAGCCAAAAAGCTTCTTCAGATACTTGTTTTCTGGTTACTTGCTAGAGAAACAGTAGGCTTCTGGTTGAATACTTCAGTGACAGCAGAGTTTGCACTTCAGCTTGTACAGCCAAGATTCTACAGTCTCTGTGACTGATGTTTTAGGCCAATAGCTCAAAGAAAATGAGATGTCTAGCTGGAACTCCATGTAGCCAATTGGCAGGCAAGCTAGATTGGCAGCTTTGTTGAAAAGGCTTCTCTCGCAGACCTAAATTCTTCAATTTCTATTCCTGGGAAGCAGTACAAAAGCTTGTGATGTTTCTTAGATGCTGACTGACCATCCTTTCCCAACTTCCTTGGGAATTTCTGTCTCTGCATGCAAGTTCCTGAAGTTCAAATGAGGTTATGTTTTTGTCTTGAACTCTGGTTTCCCACAAGCTGTTTTTTGCTGGGGTTTTATTGTGTCTGTTTTTCCTGTATTCCTGGACTCATACCTCTATGATGAGAAACTTCTGTATATTTAACTTTGTCAAACCAATTAAACTGTAAACCACTTATTTTTAGAATGAACTTAGAATGAATGCTTAGCATTCAGGCTTTCCTCTTGTTAATTATTTCGTAGTGGTCTATAAATGCCACAGGCTCCATTTCAAGATAATTCTGATATGAAAAGCCTTCAAGCTTTTAATTACCACTCGCTGATATTGCAGTCTTAACTTACAAAGAAACTCCAAACCCAAGCTATTTCCATATGAGCTACTGCTCTGAATGTCTCCATTTGTGTTCTAATGGCTTTCTTGTCTGTCCTTACCCTTCTTCCCCTATAATTTCTCAGAGGATTAAAAGCCATTATTCAATTAAACTTCCTTCCAGAAGACATTTTGACCACACTATTTTACTCATTAATGTATATATTTTTTGAAGATGTTTTTTCAGTGAAATTGATCAAGAAAGCAAGAAAAAAATAATAGTTTTTGAAATCCAGCAACATCAATATCTAGCACTGCAATGCAAGTATTTATGGAGGAACAGGATGAGGGGATTGCTACCCTTTTGTATAATCACAGGGAAAAACTTGTCCTGGGCTGAGACTTCTGGGTATCATCCAAATCAGTTGCCTGTAAAAAGGACTAGCTTGGAATTTAGATCAGGTTGCTGTGGAACTTGTCTAATTGAGTCTTGATAATCTCCAAGGATGGAGATTCCACAGCCTCTCTGGACAGTGCCTTTCGGTGTATTGACCATTTCCCCCAGTTTGGCATCATCTGCAAACTCTCTGAAGGTGTGTTTTGGTCCACAGGACAGGCTGATAATGAGGATATTGAGCAGTATTGATCCTACTATCAACAGATGTGTAATATTGAAAAGTGGCATAACTGTTGAAAGAAATGTGGCAGAACTACCAAGTGAATAAACAGAACTTGGGGAAATAATAATGGTTGCAAAATAGCCACTGTTTATTTTTTCTCAGCAGAAAACTAAACATTTTAAACTGAAGTATATCCAACTTTGAGCTAGGCACACATGTATTTGTAGGCGTTAAGTTTGTGTTTTCACAGTAATTACTAAGTGGTGACATTTTTGTCTTCAGTTAAAATAGAAAGTTTTATTTTGCATGGTTAAGTGCCTTAAAACATCCAGCTTAAGATGCTGGAACAGTACAGGTAGCACGTTTCCCAACCTCCCTCATGAGCAGCAGTACAGATTCAATAGCATCGTGGACATACTGCTGAGCACATAGGCAGGAGTTTGAGTACTGGATGCAGTTCACAGCTCTGAAATTAACTTTAACTTTTTTTGCTAATGATTTTGTGTTTTGTGTCTCCATTCCATTTTCTTAATCTTCCTTAAAGATAAATGCAGAAGGAGGGATTTTGTAGTAGCTCTGTTTCAGAGGCAAGTGTTCACATTACTTAAGGAGCTGGCCTCTTTGCGGGTTGACTTCCTCGTATCTGAGCAAACATAGGTCTTATCCATTAAAACATTGCGTATCCTTTGTTCAGGAGACAGGTGACAGCAAAGTTTTACGTAGTCAGTCAAAGGAGACTTAATAATGGATTACCCATACTGTATAGAGAGATATGGATAGAAGATGAATTACCTCTCAGTACATCTGTAACTGTCCTAACAAATCTGTCTTACAGGTCCACTGAAGAAATGTTTAGTATGGCTGATGAAAGCTGCAGCTCCAATCCTGCTATGGTTCGGAGGAAAAAAATTGCAATCAGCATAATTTTTTCTCTGCCAGAAAAAGAAGAAGCACAGAGAAACTTCCAGGATTTCTTCTTCTCTCACTTTCCTCTTTTTGAATCTCACATGAACAAGCTGAAATATGCAATAGAAAAGGTACAGAATACTAGCTTGGCTTAATGTGGAAAAATGTGTCAAACAGAATGAAGTATTCTAGAATCTGATAGATGAAGAGTGGGAGAAGGTGCGTGGTTTCAAGCTTCCCTCACTCCTTACACATGTGGGCCTGAGCCTAGTGTAGGAATTCAGCATTTGCTGAAAAAGAGGTGCAGTTTCTTTTCTAGTCAGAATGAGAATGGACAGTCTTATGCTACAGGTGGTTTTTCTTTGTCTTTCCTTCTCACCATATTTCACGATGAGGTTTTCTTGACTCCCTGGAGACTGCGGAAATGATGGGATTCTATCCTTTTGTGTTTGTTGCTGTATTCCCCTTACTCTCTCAAAAATGTTCTCTTCTCTCCCCATGTCCACTCTTATGGATTGGTCTGTCATGAGGTGGAGGGAGGTTGGCAACTATTGCTGTCCTGAGTGGCTGGGGCTAGATTTTAATTATTTTGACAATGTTAATGAAGCTTAAAAAGATGAAGAATGCAAATCCTCTAAGAAGCTGTTTTGTGTCTTTTACTCTTAATCAAGGCCATGATCTCATGTAGAAAAATAGCAGAATCCAGCCAAAGAGTGCAGGTTTATATCAGCCGTGTCATGGATGCCCTGGGAGAATTCAGGTGAGTTGATGGAATTCTGAATTACAAGGAGAGCTCTTCTTATGCCCCTCTAAAGATATTTGTCACTTCCAGTTATAAGCAACTGAACACAGGGTCTTGTAATTTAGCCTGCCTTGAAATTAGTGTGAATGAATTTTCTGTGTTGGGTATTGAGTAAATGTTTTTAGAAAACTTTAGCAAAGCAGCTCAGCCGTTTTCAGAATGAGAGTAAAAGTAGTTCTGTTGCACTCACCTGTACCTGGGACTGTGAATTAAAGTCTTTAAGATCTCATCAAGAGTTGGCTTCTGCTGATACCTGTGCAGATGAGTGGATTGATTATTGTATTCAGGCAGATGAACTACCAGTTGTACATGCTGAACACTGTCACTGACAAGAAAGTTGCTGCCAAAGGCTCTCTTTTTGGTACTTCAGAAGAAGGAATTGCCAGATGCCAAGAAAGGCAGCCCAGGAGAGGGAGACAAGGCCTCGGTGGGATGGAGTTTCTGTGTGTTTGGAATGTGAAATCAGATTACTGCAATGAATCAATGAGTTCTATCCCCCCTCAAAAAGATTTCCAAATAGATTCTCTGAGTACAAATACACAGGGGAATGCAAGAAAGGGAAGACAAATATGTAATATTTGAAGACACTAAGTTACTGGTACACTGAATTAAACAGACTCATGTTGTGGGACACTAGTAACTAGTGTGTCTGGAAAACTGTTCCAGTTTTTTTAGTTGCCTAGATCTTACAAAAACTAAAAAAAAATATCGGTGAACAACAGAAGAGGAAAGGGACTACTTGTATTGCAAGATTGAAAAGTGCACGTTAACACTTACTTTTGGGGAATTTTCTTTGAACAGAGTTACCATCTGGAACCTATATTCTGTTCCAAGGATTGCAGAGCCTGTGTGGCTTAATATGATGTCCAGCACCCTGGAAAAGAATCAGCTATGCCAGCGCTTTCTTAAAGAATTTACGTTTCTGATAGAACAGATCAACAAAAATCAGTAAGTTTTTCTTAAAAAAAGAGCTTGTGTGCTTCCCAGTGCATGTGGATGTATTAAAACACTTAAGATATTATTCTGCTGATGTTACTTTGGTCATATTCTTTTTCCTAGGTTCTTTGCTGCTTTGTTAACTGCGGTGCTGACATATCATCTGGCTTGGGTCCCAACAGTAATGCCGGTTGACCATCCTCCCATAAAGGCCTTCTCTGAGAAGCGCACATCACAGTCTGTGAACATGCTGGCAAAATCCCATCCGTATAACCCTCTCTGGGCACAGCTTGGTCAGTAGGAAATGGAAAACTTCAGACTTCTTTATAACTAGCACCTTTCTACACCCACTCCTCTTACCTGAGAGCTGCTTGTGATCCAGCTCACATGTGCTGATTTGCCTTGATTAAGCTGGGCGGAGCTGCCAACTGATTGATGTCTTGCACCTGATTAAACAGAGTATTTGGAGGCCTGTTTGCACAGCCTGAGTGCTCTTTTTCCTTGGTCCTTTGTTGTCATCCTGTTACACTACCTGGTTAAGTAACTTGGTATACGAGTGTTAAGACGGTGCAAGTGCTGTGAATGGTCTGAGCAGTTTGGGAAGAACAAGAAGGAACAGATTGGATTGAGGGAAGTTCTCTGGGCCTTGGAGGCCTTTTGTAGTTGAAACTGCCCTGGCTACCTCCTTTTATCTCTTTCTCACAGAGCTAGGATGGACACCAAGACAACAGAAGTCTGACAACTGGCAGTACCTCCATTCGTTCAGTTACGTGAGTGGGCTTGGGCCAAGATCTTCTTTCTATGCCCGGCTACTCAGGCTGTTGTTCTCTGACAAATACTTTATAGCTTATAAGTTATCTTGATACAGGGGGTTAAACAACTGCTGTCAAATGGGTAGGTGAGTGAGAGCTGAGAAAATAACACTGCCAGTGGTAAATCCTTGAAAATTGCTCCTCTTGGCAGCAGCTGTGAGTCTGACATCAGATCAGCCTTAACTTTAACTGAAATGCTATATTGCCATGTAAAATAACACACGTGTACACTGAGCAATCGGCCCAAACCATGACACTTTTACACTGTGTGACTGGTTGTGTTTCTTACTAATTGCCTCTGTTATGTTTGTTATTCTCAGCAATTTTTATGAAACTAGCAATTGCTACCTTGGCCATGTAGTTGTAGAAGTGTTTCCCGTTTTAGGATGTCTTTAAAACGTTATGCAGATGAGTAATGGATTAGACTTGGAGGGGAAAATAGAAGTTCTCTCAGGGTGTTGGGGATGGAGCCAGGCCTGGGGTTATAAAAACCAGCTGTACTGGAGGCGTAAGATCGGCAGTAGCTCTTGTGGTCACTCCCAGGAGCCACCACTGGTGACTAGTCCAGAATCTGTTTCTCTTCTCGCCTCCCCAGGCTGTATGTTGCTACCAGCATTCATCTAGCCAAGTTCTCAGTGCCTGAACTCAAAATGCTTTCTCATTTTCTTTCGTTATAAAGCCCAAAAGCCATTATCAGGTGGCTGCAGTAACTTACAACGAAAGTAAGATGTTGCCCTCTGCTGGTCTGCTTCTTCAGAAGTGTGGGGGGAAGGGGGATAAAAAAAAATATTAATGGGCCTTACTGCTTTAAATGGAAATTACTTTTTATTAAGGAAAGGATTTTGATGTACCTGTTTTTCTACCTTCAGACCTATGTTTTCATTACATAGTTATATCAGTATGTAATTGTAATTGATATATAATGTAAGCACCACTGTCAGGAAGACATAACACTGTCTCTGAAACATCAGCTTCAATCTGACTGTCTTAAGAGTAGGCATTAGTATGTTTTGAAAACCACAATTTTAACTTTTTTTACTGTCTTACTAGTATTGGTTTTATATAAAAGTCAATTGTGCAAAGGAACATGAAGCCTGAATCTGATTTCCATAGCAACTGTGCTCAACTCAAAAGTAAAAAGATATCTTCCCATTTCCTTTCCAAATTGCTAGTCCTTGTGGTGCACCAGGCATTGAGGTTAATTCCAACTCAGTAATATGAAGCCCATTTCCCATTATTGAGGAATGAATTTGCTGGCATGTTAGGCTATGGGGCTGGTTGCAAGGGTGTTCTTAACTGGGGGAAGACAACACACTGATGCCACCACACAGCAGCCTCTCCAGTACATCACTGGCACCATGGGAAATGGCAGATCTTGGCAGGGGAGACAGTAAGTGAGAGCAGTGGAATTACTGTCTCATTCATCCTTGTTTTGCAGGAATGGAGTCAGGAGCCTTATTCCTTTTATGTTCTGTATGGCAAAGAGGAGGCTGGGCATAAATGTGTTGTTTGGGTTTTGGTTTTTTATTTGTTTTTTTGGGGGGGCTCTGATTATAACTTTCATTTAGTTTTGCTTCTTGAGGTCTAGTACAAAATCCTGGTGGAAAACTCGGTCCAGAACATTTGAGCAGCCCTGAGCAAGGACTTAACACGTAAAACAATCTGGTAGATAGCAGGTAGCTGATAAAGCCTCAAGCCAGAGAAGCCTATTTCAAGTTGAACACTTCAGTGGCTAAAGAAAATTGAGCTTTTGGTGGTTGTCTCAGCCACAGTTTGGTTAGACAAAGACAATTTAGTGGGTGTTCTCTAATCGGTGCCAAGTGAAGACAATGGGGTTAACGGGGTAATAGACATTTCTTGAGTTAACCCATCATAGAGCATATGAATGTTCCCTTGTTAGACAGAGCATTTGAACATTCCCTTATTGGCTATCTATGTTTATTTCTCCCAGAACTTTGGAGGAGAAACCCTTCAGCTGATAGAGGATTATAGGCAGCTGGAAGATAGTTACCACTCTTCCAAATAAGTATCTTGAAAGTAGGATATGTATGACCTTACTTCTTTTAAAAAAGCAGTTCTTCAGGATAAATCAGCTAGCAAACAAGCAGTTCTTGGGGGGACTCAAATTGTCTTGTAGTACCTGCCTTTCACATTTTAAGTAGTGAATATATTTTCTAGTTCTCCACCACCCCCTGCCAAAGATAAATGCTCACGTTAGTGAGGCTGACTCCAAGTACATAGAAGTGCACGTGCCGTGCCTGATAAGGTAGTTACATGCCTCTTTTTTCAGAAACCTATTTATTAAGCTAATATGAATCCTTTTTTGCTTTTTGATATCTTGGTCCTGAAAAATATAATTTAGATTTTATCTTTATGAAAATTCCTGTTTAACAGAAAAAAAAAGACTGCAATAAAACAGAGTAACTTTGATGTGAAAGAAAATGAGTAGAAAAATGGAAAATAGTATAGCTGGCTTCAGAGTTTAGCTGGATCTATATTCCTTTTCACCCCCTGTTGTGCCAATTTCCAAGTGATAATATCTTGTGAGCAACATTTAAATAAAAACCTTAGTGGCTTTGATCAGAAAGAAACTGAGTAATAGCAACTAATCCCTCACAAAACCACCAAAACCCTTCTGAACACAAATTGGGTATAAGAAGTGCTCGTGGACTTCTTTTGTTATTCTTCATTTTAAACTTCTATGAGCTTACTGTGAAAGAAAATAACCGATTTGTGTCCGTAGTAAATGCTGTTTCAAAATGTGTTGAATTTAAACAGTATAGTTTATATTACAACCAAACATAAGCGTGTGAAATTTTTGTTTTCCTGCGTAGGTGATCTCTACGGTGCCATAGGCTCTCCAGTTAGATTGACTCGAACTGTTATTGTTGGAAAACGCAAGGAGTTGGTGCAGCGCTTGCTCTATGTTCTAACTTACTTCATTCGGTGCTCTGAGCTGCAGGAAAATCAGCTGACATGGAGTGAGAAGGCTGGGGAAGGAGAGCAAGTGCTAAATGGAAGCAAGATCACAACTGCACTAGAAAAGGGAGAGGTAGAGGAGTCTGATTATGTGGTTGTCACTGTTAAAAATGAACCTGCTCTTGTGCCTCCAATCCTACCTCCAAAGAATGATGGAAGTAAGAACAATGGTATTGCAGAGTGTGTACATGACCCAGAAAGCACTCATGCTATCCCAGCGTCTTCAAAAGAAAAGAGAGAAGCAATAGGAAAGGCCAGTCAGAACTCCGAAGCATCTGTTGACTGTCTAACTAGCAGTTGCCATAAAGGAGCAGCTGATGGTAGAAAAAGAACTGTCGCTGATACAGGAATTGTATCCTACCACTTCGAAGAGCCATCTAAATCAGACAATTTAATGGATATAAAGAACAAGAACCAGAATGAGAGAAAAGTGGAAAAGCAATTGTCTAGTAGGTCATCTGCCTTACCTTGTCCTGAAAGGTCTGGCCACAGGAGCTCACACTTAGAAAAGGTCACCTTTCATATTGGGAGTTCTGCATCACCAGAGTCAGACTTAGAAACTCATAGAAAAGAAATGGAAGAAAATCTGAAGGCATTCAGAAAAAATTCTGAGGTGATACATTGTGCCTCAAGTCCCACAAATCTGACTGTGGATGCTTCCCAGAATCAAAAAGAAATTTGTGAAGCTGCCTTTATACCCTTCAGTAAACATAATGTTTGTTATGTACAAATGCCATCTTGTGAGGGGAAGGAGAGTACGCTTAACCAATATATGGAAAGTAAAGGAACTGAAATGAATTCAGCAAACACAGTATCTAGTGAACCACTTTTGCCCACAGATAACATAGAAACTGTAAAATTGCCAAGCCTGAAAGAAACTAGAACTTTGTGCTCTGGCAATCTGCAGAACTATTCCCCTGGCTGTGTAGAAGTAGGTTCTGCTGTCAAACAGGATTCCCCTAAAGTAGGTGCTAAAGATGTCCCCTATGGGGATGCTGGAAGGAAAATCCCCTTCAGAGTTGAAGGGGACATTCCAAGGAATGAGAGTTCAGACAGTGCTCTTGGAGCCAGTGATGAAGAAGGTGATTGTTGTATCCCTGACGAAGTCCATCATGATAATGTCAGCAAAAGACTGGAAGAGTTTGCAGAAGTGGAACTTCCTTTACCAAGGTAAAGAAGTTTTAATTTAGAACTAAATGGAGTCAAAAGCTGCTGCTACTTTAGGGATGTTCAGGGTTTCAAGTCTGAAATCCTCTGGGATCTTGACTAAGTTCCTTGCAAACAAATCCATAAGAGACACTGGTTTGGTTAGGATTGTTGTAAACAGACTTGGGGGGAAAAAAAAAAAAAGACAGAGAAGGTTTAGGTAGTGAAGTTTTGTGACAAAGGTGTTCTTCAAATGTCTAAAGAAAAAAAAGTGATCAAACTTTTTTTATGTAAACTGCCTGAAACATTTAATGTAGAAGTGTAGACAGAACATCTGAGGACAAGCAAAACTTCAGCTTTGCTTAAACCGGTAACTTTAGATTTGACATATTTGACAAATCAAACACAGATTTTAAATAAATAAGGGCGTCCTATTTGAAAGCTCTTGGGCTTTACAGGTGTACATGGAGCTTTCTGATGGTTAAGGTAGGTAGCTAGAAAGAGTTTGCTTCTTGGGCTGGGTTGGAGAAAACTCAAATTTAGCAAATCTGTTAGCTGCAGAACAGGGAGCAGAGCTCATACATACCACAAGCTCTAATACATGTAGATTTGCCTTTTCATAAATTTAAAGGAATGAATATTTTGTTAAAGTTCAGCTTTTAAAATCCTTGTTTCAAAGAGCACCAAAAATTGGTTTACTGTATTTTTTGAGTACAATTGTTGATTAATATTTGCAGTAGATGCAAGGGTGAAAACCAAACTTTGCTTTCATATACAATCTGAATGCAGTTTGTCAAGCAAGAATCTTACCTGCTGTGTATTTCTGTATTTCAGGTCAAATACAATCAGCAGTCAATGCGTGAAAAATTTTGGAAGATCGCTTCTAGGTGGTTACTGTCATACATATATACCTGATCTAGTGCTGCATGGAATAAATAATGATGAAAAACTCAAGCAGTGTCTACTAGCAGACCTACTTCATGCAATGCATGTGAGTTAAAGTACTGTTCGGAGTCATAGTAGGAGTTGTGATATTACTGAAATCTATAGAAGCGGGTTCTTTGAATAGGTTTCTTTCTACTTACCTGTTCTTAACAGCCACACCTGACACATCTTCCTTCTTGAAAGATGTAAG
Organism: Anarhynchus alexandrinus; assembly: GCA_008711295.1. Lineage (NCBI taxonomy): Eukaryota > Metazoa > Chordata > Aves > Charadriiformes > Charadriidae > Anarhynchus > Anarhynchus alexandrinus. The sequence continues at coordinate 117,362 of VUYV01000031.1, read as the reverse complement.
CCCTTAATTCATTGTGTGCAAAGCCCGTTCACACAAGAATCACATGATACTCTCTTAAGGCTTCTCTTCAAAGATAAATAGAAGGAAAGTTGTTTGCAACTTCAAGTTACAAACAAGGAAAAAAAACTCAAACTGCTTCTCTTTTCAGTGACAATAGCAGACAGAATTATCTATATTTCATAAAAATGTTACGCAAGTTGAAACATCGTATTTTGCCACTTAGTGGCATGTGTTGCAAGGGAGATGAAGTCTTTGGAGGCCTGTATTATACTAGATTGTAGCAGAAATGACTGACTACAGAAAGTAATTGTCTATAGGTAGAACTTTGCCGTGTTCTTATTCTCCTTTAAGTACTCCTAATTTATATAATTAATTTATAATTAACCTTTCACTGAAGTAACTGTGTGACCTTAGTGTGCAATTTTAAATGTTTATCTCATAATTGTCAACAGCTTCTCTCTATAGCAATTAAGAATCATCTTGCTGGAATGAGTTCATGTACTATCTGAAACAGTGGTGTGTATATGTAACTTTAAACAACATCAGATTGCTCTAATACGATACTGTCTCTTCATACATACCCTGCTGTGATTGTTCATAGTGGTGAAATCCCTCACGTATCTCTGAAACGTTAAATATACTTTCACCATCACTGGGTCGGTATAATTATTACTTCTTTCATTTTGGAAGAAACTTATCTTTTCAGGGAAAGTAGAATACTTGAAGAAAAAAATATTGGAGTAGTGATTTTTGAAGCATTACTTAAACAAAATCAAATGCCTTGATCAATTGGCAGTTAAGACTTAAATGACCTGATGTTGCTGAATGTAAACTCTGTCAGTGAAGTTGTTATTACTTGTCATTTTTGAGATGCCTTTGGTTTTCCTATTGGACAAAAACATTCACTGGATCACTTTCTTATTCCCTGCCTCAGTGTGCATAAAAATGGAACCTCAAATTAAGTTGTGGAAATGAGTGTGGAAGTGTGGTGTGATGTTGGTATTTTGTATCTGTTGCAGCATCCAGTGCTAGATGAGCCCATAGCAGAAGCTGTCTGCATTATTGCAGACACGGATAAGTGGAACGTGCAAGTAGCTACAAGCCAGAAAAAGATGATGGACAATATGAAGTTAGGCAAGGATGTTTTGGTTTCGAGTCAAGTATCCAGTTTATTGCAGTCTATTTTACAGCTTTACAAACTCAACGTCCCAGCTGACTTTGTAAGTATTTCTTTACTGAAGACTGAAGCTAATGAAAATTGCGTAGCTTAGACAGCAAGAGTTATGTATGCAATGAACTAATGCCTGGAATAATGCAGAGTTGGTGCAACTTATTTAAAAGAACGCATGCTACAGTCCAGGAATAGATACTGTTTTATCTGTAATTTACATCCAATAGATCAGATTAAAGTTAACTACTCCAAAATACATATGCCAAAACTAAAGTTATTTAGGCAATTTTAGCATGGTCCTTGTGTGATTATGATTAGGACTGTTAAACTTTACTTTTTTTTTTTGTTTGTATAATTTCCACACTTCTTTACTCTGTGTGTTGGCGAAGCTTCTATCTACCCAAGCCTATTTCTAGCACACAGCTTTCTATTCTTGGGCTGTCGATCCAACCCCATGCAGTGGATGCCTTTTCTCTCTCCTCCCCAAATAATTGTGCCTCTGTGTGTTTACCTGACCCTTCTGTTGTATGCATGTTTTAGCCAACCCTGTCAGCAAGTGCTGTCTCAGATAGCTGTGCCCATGTCTCTATAAGATTGTTGGGAGGAGATTGAAACCTGAAAACACCTGGGGGCGGGTGGGTTGCAGCAGGGGATGTTGCTTTGACATATTGCGTACTCCCTATCCCACAGCATCCTTCCCTGTCCTCATTAGTAGTAGAGTTCATCAGAGCAAATCAGTAATGCTGGTTTTGCTGATTACAACAAAATTACCCACAAGTCTGACAGTCGTAATTATAATACAATTTTTTAACGTACGGTTGTAAATGAGGGGAGATGGGGTGGTGGTGTTTGTTTTTTTGTTGGTTTTTTTTTTTTAGTAATCACCCCTTCTTCAATTAACAGAATTGGTTTGTCCTTCAGCAGATAGCCTTGAGAAACTTTGTAGGAAGGCGGTATAATGACTGTGCTAGCAGATGGACGAGGAAGACAGAGCCAAATGCTAACAGCTGTAAATAGTATTAGTTGGCACTGTTTTGGATAAAATTAGTGGTATTGATTACACTAAATTCTGGAAGTCATGTGCTAGGCAAAATATGTGGGTACACTGTCAATGTTGTCTGGATTCTTCTGGGCATTGAAAAATATGCAACTTTGGTTAAAATTATATCCTAACGCTTGCACAGTAACACCTTAAATTCTGGCATTTTTAAACTGAATAGTTGATTCTGCAACTGAAGTGTTCCTTCCAATGTTGCCTTGGCGTTTGTGTATGCAATTTCAGTACACTTTGTGTGGTGTGGGAGGGGTTTGGAGGTGGAGTGTTTTTCAGGTTTTTTTTTTATTTCCTTTTTCTTACAAAAAGGAACAGGGAAGTGATGGTGCTAGTAGCCTGTAAATCTTCTATAATCCATGTTAGAGACGCTTTGATCCTTCTGTCGGTGGATTTTACAGCTCTTTGCTTAAACAGAACCATCGGTGCATGGTAGTTAAGTGTTCCACTAAACTCTAGGGGGAGAAGTGTGACTTTTTTATTGTAATGATTCTATTGATTTGAATTTTGACAAAACCCTATGTGCTAATATTGATCAGAGATGAGCATAATGCAGTGTGTTGGAAGTTTCCTTTAGGAGTGTATGTTTCTTTACATGCAGTTAGTATTCAGATGAATAAGGTTTTTCAGGTTTTTTTGTGGTACAACAAAACCCAAAATCCAGCTTGAGACTGAATGAAAGGCAAGTGGTGATATCTTTGTTGTGGCACTTCAGACTGGTAACCATACTGCAGAGAGCTTTGCAGTATGCCAGGTGAGAGGGAAGCGATGATCGCAACTGCAGCATGTCAGCAATATGTCAAAAGTCTTACCTGCACCTTTAAACTCTGCACCTTTAAACTCTTTTTAAGCTACTCTTCTATTTTTTTGAAGTGACTTGACGTTTATTTTTTTTTTTCCCATTTAGTCAATGAGAAAAGCTGCAGAGGAAGCTAACATAAAACTTCTTCTGTACGTCGCTTAATGTGGACATTTTGAACAAAATAGATTCATGCACCGAGCTTATGGGGGAAAAGTTCTTTTGATTCTTTGGCATTCAGGACGAGCAGATAATCCTATGTAAAGAATCTCTCTTTTAGAATAATGTGGGATTCTTCCTTACTTGCTCCCTCACAACTTAAAATAATAAAAATCCATAATCCTGTAGCACAAGTACTGGAATTGAAATATATTGAACTGCTACTTTGTGAATCGTCTGTGTGCTCCCCTGAAGCACTGAGGAAGTGCTCATAGGCTTTTTGTGTTAGGGTTACCTGTAATTGAAAAGATAAGAATGTTTCCCTTTCAGCTAGAATCAGAAGTGTTATGATTATAATGACTTGAGTGAAAAGTTGCTTGAAGCAAATACATCCAACTACTCTCAAAAAGCTTTTGCCTTTCCTCAACTGGTGGCAGTGATCTAATTCTACTGCTATGTAGCATGCTTTTTAAGATCTCCATCTTGCTCCAGACCATCAGAAAAATACATAGTAGGCTAACTACAAGCATGGGTCTTTTTTTTTCTCATTATTTTTTAATTAGCAAAACTGGTTTCACAGGATCTCATTTCTAATACTTACAGTTTTCATTCAGCTTGGAAAGTACATTGGACAATGGCCTGAAGTTATTTGCCACTACTGTTTCTAATTGCGTTCCACGCCTGCTGCATGATTATACATTTGATAATGTGAGGTTCTGCATGCGCTTCCTGCTTTCATCTCCTGGAGTTTGGAGAGCTGAACTAATTTAACTTTTTTGAAGTGGTCATCTCTGTGGAAAGAAGGAATATTGAATTGAATGTACCTTTTGTCCTAGAACAAAACACCTAAGACATCCTACCTGCTCACCTTGTGAAGACATCTTACCTACTGACCTTGTCTTACCAAAAAAACCCCCCTCTCTCTTTGAAGCTAAGGTTCATCTGTTCTCCTGCAGTTGGTGTATAAGAAATTACCATGTGTCACATGACTGTATTTAAAAATAATATGCATTTCTAGCATGCTACTGCTGAAAGAAAAGAGGAGTGACTAAATTGGTATTTCAACATGAACCTTTTGGCAGACAGCATCAAATGTTTAAGCAATTTTAAACTAGACATACCTAGGACTAATAAAAACAAATGCTTGAAAAGGATTTATAACCTAGCTTCTACAGCAAAGTAGTGAGCAAGAGAGCTATAATTTTATGATGGATAAGATAATGGTGTCTTCTACTTCTTGAGCGTTAGTTTCTTGAACAGCAGATCCCTAGAGCTGGAGTGCTAATTTTAGGAACTCTTGTCTAAACTGAGTCTTTCAGGAAAAAATGGTACTGACTTATAACAAAGACATCTTGATCCAAGTATTCTGATTTGATTCTTAGTAAGACGTCTTGAGTGTCTTTGAACCTGATTAAAACTATGTAATTCAGCAGAAACGCTGTGGCTGACTTGAGTGGAAAATGGATGTGCAGTTTGTGCAACAAACTTGCTGCCCAAGAAAGCTGGAATGCCCCAATTCTCTGAGCTGGGTTCCCCTTTGAACGGGGTAGGGTAACTTTTTATTGTTGCTAGCACAGCTGTAACAAAACTAATTGCCTGTCCTGGATTGTGGAGTGGAGATTTAGTTTGAAAGATGTTGTAGCTAAGATAGAAGCTAGAAATGATATGCTTACATTTCTGTAAAATTTGCATGCAATCGCTAAAGCCGCTCTGAGGTTTTTGGTCTGTGTTTACAGTGCATAATGCATCTTGAGGATAGACTACAGGAGATGTATCTCAAAAGCAAAATGCTTTCAGAATATCTGCGAGGACATACAAGAGTGCATGTAAAGGAACTAGGAATTGTATTGGGGTGAGTATTGCAGGTATCGGTCTTCACCAATGCCAAAACTTGGGGCAGTTATTTTCCTTTTCAGTTTCTGAATGTTGACATTTTGTTCCCATGGGGACTTGCCTCTTACTTCGTATTTAGCACTCTCCTCTTTCATGTGCCTAATAAAGTGTAAAAATGGGTTTTACTGAGCCATCTGTAAATCAGGAGGAGACACAGTTTTACAAGACCAAATTACTTGTCATTCGTAAATCTTCAGAATGGAGAAAGTTTGGCTTTTGGTCATTAGGAGGTTATCCACGCATTCATCCACGCTCTTTCTGTCTCTATCTCCTTAATGAAAACTTCATCCAAAAAAATACTTGAGAATTTTTGGAAGGTTAGGTGGTGCAGTTGTATCTGGAGGGAAGAGGGGTTCTCAAAAAGCAAGTGTAGGAAAATAGACAGGTGTCCTGTTTGGCAGCTGCCTTCTAATAATAGTACTTGATTGGCATACAACCTTTTGGGGTGCACCTGCTGACAGCAGAAGAGGGGGAAGGGGGAACAAGTGAACACATGCTCCCAAGAAGATGGGTTTTAGCACTGTAGGTAAAACTTAATTATCATTATCCAGACTCTTCAAGATCTCGTGCTGAGGAATGTAGCTGTAAATAGTGAGACCCTGAAATAAGGACTTTTCCTCACTGTGTGTATAAATATATACATATGACCTGGCCTCTGAGCAGCTTTACATTTGGAAATGGTTGCAAACTGACCATTGCATTTGAGATGTTCCCGGTACTGTTATTGCATTATAATTAATTCCAGCTTTTGGTCATTTTTGGTAAGAAAGTGCTATATGGTGAATTGGGTTATATTCAATACATGAAATGCACAGTCTTCCATAAGCTGATGTTTACTGCTTTCTTAAACTGGGCTTATTGGTGCCTACTGACTGGTAAGACTACAAGCTAAGGCTTGTGGTTTAGCAAAGAAATAAAAGTTTTTATTTAAACCACAAAAGATTATATGCCACAAAATTTAATACTGCTGTCTTTTGACTCAAATGGTAGCATACTTCTTGGTTTTGAACATTATTACCTACGTTTACTGGGATGTTATGAGTAATGGCAATAAATAATAATTAAACAATGAACTCACTTATAGCAAGACATTTCCAGTTTCTTTAAAGATGGATGAAAAATATCTTGTGTTTCTCTTTTTTGAAGATGACTGTATATTTTAAAGTCTGTCTCTCTTTTTTAATTTCTAGGATTGAATCCAATGACTTGCCTTTGTTGGCTGCTATAGCAAGTACTCATTCCCCGTATGTTGCTCAAATACTCTTATAAATTACGATCTCAGGATAGTCATTCCCTTAAAGTAAAATAAAGAAAAGGGGAATGTTGAATGAAGAACAGAGGTGCCAAACACTGGTAAAGGGGAACACTGAGGAAAGCAGGTGATGACTGTACGTTCTACCACCTTTCGATTCTGATTTCAACCGGATGTTTTATTGGAGGACTTCAGTTTACATAACGTAAAAGGCATTCAGGTTTTTCTTACAATCTCACTTCTGACTTAAATCAAGAAAGTGACTGCATCCGTGCATTTTATTTTTATTCAAAGGACAAAAGTTAACACTATGTGGCAGACCAGGAGCTGCCGTCCAAAACGCTGCTTGAAACCATGAAGTAACAGTTAAAAGAACAAGTGGGTTAGAATGGATTTTGTAATACTGTGCTTGTGAGTGTGGTGTATGTTTCTCTGCTGGGGAGGAGGAGGAGCTGTAAACTATGTATATAGCATTCCTATACACAAGTGTATTAGATGGGACATGATTTTCTTGCAGACCATACGCATGACTTTGTATAGTAGAAGCGATGGGCTCGGAACAAGGAACCTGGATTCAGCAGCCAAATGTTATGTGGGAATGGAGGTGCGCATGAGGTGATGTGACTTTTCCCTTTGAGGACAAGAGGTTAAGAAAGCTGTGGCTGCTTCTGTTTTAATGAGGAGGCATTCAAATGAGCCCATGGCTAGAAGTGGAGTGGAATGGACTTCCAAGAGAGGGGTTTTGTGGGAAAGCCTTATGGAATTTCTGCTACAAGTTTACATTTGTTGCTGATGCAACTTCAATAACTCTTTTGAGTTTCTGTATGACTGTAGTCCTGGGAACTAAACCTGTATCTTGGTGTCATCAAGTATTACTATCTCCGAGGAGTATGAATTTGACAAACTTCTGTATGATATCAGTGCTGTTAGTGCGTGTCTGTGCGCACGTACACCAAGCAATTGGCACAAACTGAAGACAATCTTATTGGGGAAATACAAGACAACAAACAACCTCCCCTCAAACTTTTAGTCAAAAGTATTACTTTTTTCCAGCTACTAGTTGTCACTCTAAGTAGGAATAGAAGATGAGCATTGTTTGAAGTAAAACGAAATGTAGGGGGGAAAGCCCCAATATTTGATATTACTATGAATGTTTGCAATTACCCTTTTTGATTCTACAGAAATCTCGAACTATCATCTGGGTGCCTTTTCTTAATAGGTTAACTACTCTGAGACCAGAAACTACTTCTCCACTAGTTGATACTGGCCTTCTGTCTTTCTAGAAAGCAAAATAAAATTTTGTATTTTACTGTTTTCATGTGGTTGATAACATGAATGTAAAAAAAAAAATAAATTACTACTTTTGCATAAAGCACTGTTAAGCTGGATATGAAACTATGGACCAGACTGAGGAGAGAACAAAGGATCAAAACAAACATTCTTAAAGAAATGGAAAACTCAATGTCGGACCGTTCTGTTGTGAGCCAGCATGAATGAGGTGTCTGAAATTGTCAGCTTGCGAGCAAATTGCTAGCAACACAATTGCTTGGGAATAGTGAATTCTAATAAGAAACTCCTGGTCACCGGTCGTGAGTTCTCCTCGTTGGTGATTACAGATTTTTAACACTGAAGGGACACACTTTTATTAAAAGTGTTTTTATTTCCTACTACCTTGATGTTTGGACTTTTCTACAGTAAACTTTAATGATTTGAAATAATGAAATGTGCATATTGTGAGTTGTTTAAATGTAGTGGGGGTCTTGATTAACCTTGTGTTGCTTTTTGAGGGAAATGGGTAGACTGACCTACTGTGAAGGGAGGTTGTTTCCAAGTGGAGGAATACTTAATATTCTGATACAACGCTTCTAAAGCTGTTCCTTCTGTGCTGGGTTTCTGACCTGACATTCCAGATGTTTCTTTTACCACATTTTCATACTTGGCCCTAGTATTCTGCCTAAAAAGGCTAAAATCTTTCTATGGTTCAGGTTTTCTCCTACTGCTTTATAGTTAAGCAAACTTTTCATATCTTTGGTCTGTGAATCCTTTTATCTGCTGGAAAGTAAACTTACCTCTGCAAATAGCTATTAGCAGATATCACTCTCTATTCCACAAGGTTAAGATGAAGAACCATAGAGCAAGTCACATATTCCTGAACTACCCCTGTGATGGAGAACGTGTGTGTGCGCATGTGTAAGACTATGAAACTGCTTCCCTGAGTGTATATAGAAATCCTCATGTACTTTCTCTATTTCATGTCACTCTTAAATAGTAGCTGAGTTCATTAGAAGTCAATTCCAGTGCTCTTAAAGTATTAGTTGGGTTTTTATCTGAACAGACTCTGACAATTCTTCAAAGAAATATGTGCTAACATAGAAATACGTGCTTTTGTTATCATAGAGTATACTAAGGAAGTCAAAGGTCAGCCAACTTTCAGTGATTTCAAGACTAATACCATGATCAGTAACACCCGATTTTACTACATCAACTATTTAAAGGATACTTATTTTTTTTTGTAAATCTACCTTTTGGCAAGATATCAGATTAACCTAGGGGGCGGCATGTGAGCCGATGGTCAAAAGCACTTGGATTTTCTTCAGCCCAGGCTAAAATTTTATAGTTCTTGCTGCTTTCTCTAACATTTTGCTGCTCTTCAGAAATTACATGATGAACTATCTTGTTCTCACAATTTTAGTTTTGGGGGAAAGAAAATCCAAAATTATAGCTGTCTATTACCTTTAAAAGGCTTTAGTCTCAAGAAAGTGAAATATATATTTTCCCCTCCACCAAATGTACTACCTCAGTTGACAGGATTCCACCTTCTAGGGCTTTTTTTGACTCGAAGTCTTTAACTTGTTTTTGGTAGCATCTTGCTGTTTATGTAAATTAGTGTGGCATGACAGGGCAGTAAGTATTTACAGATGTGTTGTTAGGCATCTTTAGGGCATGTTTCTGTTTTTATTTTAATAGGATGAAAAGTGATATGAATGTACAGATGTGTTTAAAATTGATAATGTAGCTAAATTTTCAAATATTCCAAAGTTGTTTTTATCAGTATTATGTAGGGTTTTTGTAAACTTAATACATACTTTCTTGGTTAAGTGGGAGTGCACAGTCTTTCCAAAATCCCACATAAATGCAGTTTACACAGTGCAATTTAAAGAATGTATGCTTTTTTCAGGCAAGACTAAACCTTCATACACAGAGGGGAGGAATGAACTGCTAAATTGTAGTATTTAATCTGAATGAATTCTTTAACCCCAAATGATACCAAGATCTAAACACTTTAAGTAGGTACTCTCTGAACTAACATATACAACTTTCTGTTGTATAGACACTGATTCTGTAATTCACATTTCTAATGGCATCCTCCAGGGTTACAGATTGATCTTCCCTACTATTCTTTAGTCTTAAAGGCAAAAACCCCTTTCAGACACACCAAACTTGTAGATAAAGTTTACACAAAATGATCACTTATCCCTCAAGTATAACTTCTACTTCAGTTAAAAGGACCCAAATCAAAATGGAGTCTGAACTGCTGAATATACTCTAGACATTTTTATTTTTTTTTTTAGGTCAAGTGGGCTAATTTGACATACATAGCAGGTTTTCCATAGTAGAAGAAAATGTGTGTTGCTATTGCATGTTTGGAAAGCATAGGCTTTTTTAGGAATGACTGAATACCAATGTCAGACTACATGGGGTTTTTTCTTATAGTTGTTTATGTATGCTATAATTTTGGTCTATTTCTTTGCGGCATTTGGTGCAATAAACTTTCTGAAATGAACGTAAGTGGTATTTGGTATCTTCCTTTTTAAACCTTACTTCTGAAATAACTTCATGTTGTTGTAGCTGAGATCTAATAGTGTGTGGATGTCTGATAACCCATTACTGGAGTAAGTAAATGTTGTAGGAAATGTCTAACAGGAAGGCTTCACAAAATTTGGAACCTGATTGAACACTGTTAGCATTTTTGGAAGCTTTACCCCACTTCGACGTAAACAAGAGTTCTTACAGTGTGAAAATTAACTGCAAAAAATAATGGAAAGTGAAGGCACTGACTGTTAGAACCGGTCCTGCAGAGGTTCCACACACCTGTGTGGCTGGCTCTTAGCTCAAATGCATATGAAAAGAGCTATCTGGAAAATATGTCACTCTTACATAATACATCCAATTTTAAAAATTACTCAACCTAATGGGAATGAGTGACACCTTGTGTCTACTAGCTTATGAGTTGGTTGATGGACTTCACATGAATTAGTTTTAAATAAAGAAGTCTTCAATTTGTGCCAGACTCTCCATGACCTGAATTTCTATTTAATATTCTGCAGCTTACTGGAAACTCCTTATTTATGAACTAAAAATGGAGAAGAGATGATCGACTGTAATTATGCTGAATATCTTTGAACAGGTCTGAGGTATAGTCTGATTTTTGTAGGGTGTAAGCGCTTCTTACCTGTAGGCTGAAATGTTTGGGGCTTGCTTGGTTGGTCAGGCTAACAAGGATTGGAAATAAAACAAGAGCCCAGGAACTTTGGGATCAAGGACTTTTCACAGTGCTCTGAATACAGCTTCTGGCTTTCTGGTCTGGCTGCGGTTATTATCAACTGTGGAGGGTTTGAAGTAAATCTGTTTGTTTTCTCGTGCTCAAAGGTGCTAAATGCTCGTGAGCATGCACTTGAAATAAGGAGAAATGCCTGTTGTGTTGTCTGCTGTGACTCCCGTGTAACTTGTGCTCCTGTTCATACTCTTGCACAAATGGTGACCTGTTATAGAGGTTAACCAGATTTGGTGTTTATGAGAATGAAAGCGTTTTAGTGTGAAAAATACATCAAATGATGGTGCTGGGGTGAGCTGTAATGTCACTCCACCTCTCCTGCCAAATTGTGTAGCTGCCTCCCTCTTTCGAAGTCAGTGCTTTCATGAGAAGGCTTGAAATAATTTAATAGCTAACCCTAATAACGAGGGGAAGACCCCATTACCCTGTCTGGTCTTTCCTGCTGTCATGCTAGCTGCGTCTGCAAGTTGCTTATGCTGTGGCTTGCTCTGGTGATCATTGAATCGCTCATATACAGGTGCAGCATGTCTGCAGAAAAGAAGCTGCTGATGGTTGTCTGCCGGGTTAACAAGTTGATTTTGGCTCCAATAAGGGCTAGTGTAAGGGCTAAGGGCAAGGGAAGAGGTGGGATGCTAGGAGCAAGAGAGAAAAGGAGTGCGGTTGCTCCAGCTCCTGATGTCTTTGATACTTGTGGGCCATTGGACTGGCTCAGGGGTTTGTGCGGGGCAGCAACCTGGGCTTCCGCCAGGCTTTGTAAGACTCCATGAAGCTCCTCTGTTCTGACTTCACTACTTTTAAAAAATTGTAGTTAAGCTGTTGATCATATCAGCTGGTTTAACTTTTTTCTGAAGGACACTTAGCCAATCTCTTTCAGAATTAGTATGATTGGGACTGTGGCAGGTTAGCAAGAGGCCGATGCACAGGCTGACTGGTATAAAATGGCCAAGCACTGGGAAAGGTGGGAGACCTGTGTTAATAAATACTTAGGTGGCATGGCTGAGAAGGCTGCCGAGGAGCTTTTAGAACTGACAGCTGCAAAAGAGAAAATAATACCTAGATTTGAAAACCTGTCGAACAGTCAAATTCTGTGATTTGTTCAAAATAACGTGACTTGAAATAATACAAATATTAGTGGTGAGCAATTGGTTTAACCCTTTTTCCTCTTAAACAAATGGCAAGGAGAATCACAGAACTGATGAAGAGCTATTCTCCTCACGTAACAAGGAGTCCAAGGCCACAGCAGACATAAGTAAACGTGAATTGTATCACAAAGTAACTAAGTCTTGTGCCAAAATTCTGCTGGTCTCTTTCCTTCCTTTTCTCTCTAAATCAAAAAGTCCTGTAACATAGCAAAGTTTTCTGCTAGTCTTCCATGCACGATATTCTTTGGTTTTCTGTACATGTACAGTGAAAAGGGTATGACTGAAAACAAGAAACAGGATTTTGGACACAAAGGACGTGCAGCTGAGTGACAAACCATGAGACTGTGACCTATAAGGCTTCCAATCCCATGTAAAATTAGCTTAAGTGGCCACATGCTCATAATCCACATGCTGGAAAATGACTCTTATAATAGTTGCAGTTGGTTGTCTGTCTGGCACAATCCCAAAGCTAAAACAGTTTAAGCAGCCTGAGTCGAGTAGCATCTTGTCTCGAAATCCTAAAGGTCAACACAAGGCCGAAGGGCTTAGGAGTGAGCACTCAAAAATAATCTCATAAACTGGATTTCTTCCGTTCGGAGCTACAGGAGAGATTCGGCTGTGATGTGGCAAAACGGTGTTTGAGAGAGCGCGGACTCCCCTGAGGGAGGAGTTTCCCACCGAGGCAGAGAGCTTCCGCTCCTGCAGGCAGAGGAATGTTTGCGGATGTGGAAATATGAATTGATACTTAGGTCTTCCCAGGGAGTGCTTGTGCTGCCTGATAAGAGCGCTGTGGGGTCAGGGGCTGGCACGTTTGGCTCACAAAAATGTTTTCCCTTCCATTGGATTGATTTCCAACCCTGTATGTAACATTTGTTTCAAATAGGACCTTTACTTTAATTACCGTTTTAACTATTTTACTACCTCATCTCTTTTTCCCCAGGCAAAACAAGCCTGGAAAATTTTCTCCTCTTTTCTGCTCATTACTGTCATATAATTTCTTTCATTTTTTGTGTTCTACAGTATTGTATCACCTTATCTTTTTCTATTTAAGATCTGCACAAGCACTGCTAGCCTTAAGATGGACAAGTCTCTTAAAATTGTTCTCTTTAGCTTTGAAAAACACAGGGGTTTTTAATGGAGCGTTTTTTGTTGAACTGTTTGCAATTCCCTAGAAAGTGTAACTTCTTTGACCTCGAAATGCGGCCATGCCAGGAGCAATGTGAAACTTAAAAATCACGTTTCTAAACCGTCAGCTCCCCCTGCCTTCTGTGAGGGGTTGGCTCGTGTCAGGGCATTATAGTCTCAGCGCAAATGCTTTAAGTCTTCGGGTTTGTTTGTAACAGAGAAAACAGCCCTTACCTTTTTGATCTGGGAAGCGCAGCTGCCTGGGATGCCCGAATCGTTGCAGCCTCTTTGCTGCACGGGTGAAGACAACCTTCGTAGGGGCCCAAGTCCCAGGCCAGCCTGGCCCTTCCTTGCCTTGTGGCCTTGTTGATCAAGAACGGAGGGAGCGGGCTGCCTGGCAGGAAGGGAAAACAAACCCAAATTAGCGCTGCAGGAGAGCTAACTTCTTTCCTTTGCCCCGCTGTTTGCCATAATTGCACTTCTGGCTGTCTCCCGGCGGAGTTTGACGTCCCTGACGTGAGAGGGTGACTGAATGGGAAGGCTTGTTGAGCGGGGTCCTCTGCGCCCCTGCCTCGTGCGATTCCCGACGTGAGCGACGCACTGACCTGTGTCACCGCAGTACAACCTGGGGACATAACTTGGACACCAGTATTTCAAGTGAGTTTGTCAGGCCCCTGGTATCTAACCCATTTGTGTTAGACCTGGCTATGGCTACACCCTGAAGGTAGCAGCCGCCTCTGGTTTTCCATGTGCCATTTTCTTCCCACAGGAATGCAGTAGCCTTTCCTGTTGCTCAGCAGTGGATAAACACCACCAGCAAAAGATGCAAAGCCCATTTGTAATGTTGCTAAATAAATTCTGAGTGTCGTAGGTAATGTGTTGGCAAGTGGGAGCGGATGGAGGAGCAGTTGAGCATTATTATATGCTTGAATTAAAGAAGCTCTGAAGAAGATCTGGTGAGTGCCTATGCTCGTGATAGATGAGGAAGTTGGTAACTCAAGAACACTCCTCTCACCTTCAAAAGGCTCCTGTCGTGTCCCTTGTGATGTGTAAACGACAGTGCTGTGAAGGACCTAATCTAACTAGTTCATGCCTGGGATCACACTAAACTTTAGAGGAAAGCTGACTTGCCTTCTCCCCCCTCCCCCTTGCTTTTTTTAAAACTAGTGTTCTCTGCTTTTCTTCTAAATATATGAAGCTGTTTCTGCATGTCTATTTTAGCGGTTAGCAACTGCTCTGCTAGCCCTGGAGAAAGCTGGTATGGACTTTGCGATTTGTTCTGAGGAGATTTCAAACCTGGGTCTGGTCGGAGAGCTAAGAGCTGGGTGGTCCCATGGCGGGAGGCAAAGCGCTTGGAGCAGGGGTCCCTAGAAATCGCTGTCCCGATGAACTTGAGGGGCAAACTGCACCTGCAGATCATCTCACTGCGGGTTGTTGACTATGGCTAAGTGTTGCTCTTTCCCTAACAAAAGGGGACTACTCTAAAAAGCATATAACTACAATTTTGCAGACAGATGAGCTCGTTAGCCGTCTGGGGTGAAGTCTCTGGCAGCATCAGACTACGCTTTGCACTGCAACGCTTCCACTAGTTTGATGGTGGTTGACTGCCAACGTGCACACCACTGCCCTTTTCCTGAGCTGTGAGGCCGAGCTGGGTTGTGTTGTAGTTAAAGTTCACAGTCATGTTTCAACCTCACAGCGTGGAGGACTTGCTGGAGTTAAACACAGTTCTATGCGCTCTGCGATGATGCTTGGCTTGGCAGTGTAGCACCACACGGCAATACTGAGATGGTCTCTGGACTCACTAAACCTGTCTCTGGTCACTCGGTAACGCATCTTAATCTCAGTACCGTGCTGAGTTAACCGTGCTGATTAACCATTCCTAATTCTTGATTAAGCTTGGCTGGTGGCAGGTCAGGAATTCTCACCCTGTGTCTGTGGCTCAGCATAAAAGCAGCTCCTGTTTGTTTTCTCAGCATTCTGGTAATTACCACCGTTCATTACCAAAGGATGAGGCAATTGGCCAAAGGTATGCAGGGAGGCTGCAGCAAAGGTTAGTACCTGATCTTCCCAGTCCTAAAATAATGCCTTCGTCATTGGACAGTCCTACTGGCCAAGCTGGGGTGGGGGGGATGCATACATCTCCCTTTTCCTTTCCTGGCAATTGCTTTAAAGAGTCAGAGACGTAGTGTCTGGCATCCAGACACCTGTCTTTTGGGAAAGGAAAAAGAGAAAAAGAGTTCTTGAGTTCTTCTATACCACCTCGAAAGCTTATTGTGTTCAATTGCGATTGTGCTTATAAGGATAGTTTAGCTGAAAGTATCTACTACATGGATGCTGCCAAAGAAATGTATTTCGGTTTTTCAAACACCTGCTTCTGTGCTCTTATACATCGTTATTTTTTGCTTGGGATGCATGAATGATACTGGGAAAAGTAACTCATGACAAGCTGCTGAGCAGCTCTTGGTGAGAAATAGCAGGAGTCAGTAACCACTCAAGAGAAGTGCTAGTTTTCCAAAAAATAGAGGCAGAATTGAAAGATCAAACTTGTCTCCGAGTGAGTTTCTTGTTTGAGGCAGTGGGAAGGTGTTACAGGCAAGCATGTGGAGTGTACAAGATGTTAACTTGCTGCTTCACAGAAACAGCTTATGCGCTAGCTTTTACACATTGGCGTGCAGGTATCTGTAATGAATGCTCTGCTGTGGCAATGCAGTATCTTTGTCTATTTTAATATAGAAAATAGTGATATAATGTGGTTTTACTCTAAAGCGCGCATGCAAGCTGAAATACTGTAACCAGTGTTACGGCTTTAAACTGTGTGAGAGGGTAGGGGCAGGAGGAAATATAAGAAGAATGAGCAAAAAAGTAAAATTATAGGTCATAAATGTCACTTGACTCTGTATCAGTGTCTGTTATAAGTTCCCGATTCAGTCTTGGTGCTGCTTATTTTAATCCATGTGGTGGGAACTGGAAGATGAAAAGCAACCATGACCAGACAAGATGTGACTCATCGCATAAGGGGATAAATTGCCGTGGCAGTTCTGGCTGTTGTTGGTGGGGAGCTGGCTGATTTTGGCCAGCTGCTGGGTAGCTGGAGATGGTGGGTCCCCTTGAGGATAAGGTGCCTTTTGGATAATTAGGCAAACATACAATCTGTGTCTCAAAACAAAGGATATTAAAGTATTTCTTTCTGCTACCTGAGATTAAGTAGTGGCTCTTGTGGAAATGAGTGGTTGAGAGGCACCACTGGTTTCTGAAGGACAGCAAATACCAAATCCAGTTAGAGCATGAGATTTTCCCATGTGCCAGGGGGAGGAAATGCCAGGTTTGACAGCAAGAGAAAGAGAAGGCAAGGTGCCTGCTATGGAAGGGAATACTGCTTATAGAATCATAGGAGAGGTTGGGTTGGAAGGGACCTTTAAAGGTCATCTAGTCCAACCCCCCAGGGACATCTTCAACTAGATCAGGTTGCTTAGAGCCCCATCCAACCAATAAGCACATTATTTTGATCTTTGTGCTCGTCGGACAAGGTTGGGTCTCTGAGCTCATCGCCCGTGTTTGCGGGTGCTACTGCCAGTGCAAGGGAAGTGGCTGCGGCGGGTGAGGAGGACAACAGGTCTGCCCTGTTCAGCCTGGCTCACTTAAAGCAGTGGTGAAATGGGAGTCCTGGGCAGTGGGTTTCACATGAGTTAAGCCAATCTACTGCTGATCGCTTGCGTTTGCTGATGGAAATCCACCCTTACCTATGTGCTTGCAGTAGGGGTCAGATGAGAGCTACTACTGACGCCTTGAGAATGCGCAGCCAGGTGTTGAGGATGAGAGGGAGAAGCACGACTCCACTTTCCAGCATCGCCTGCCCATTACTTCAGCTTAGCTGTAACATGAAAACTGCACCCTGAAGGACTGGTGAAGTAACAGAGCTACAGCTGGCTGTAATACCGAAACGTGTGTTTCGTGGGACTGGTGCCAATTCAATTCTCCTTTTCCCCAGCTGCCGTTAGTGTAAAAGCTGGTTTCAGATTGCTCGCCCAGCTCTAGATTGGCATCAGTTTTGCAGACTTATTACCCTTCACGGTATGTCATATCAGACCTGATTGTTATTCCACTGGAGACTGTCTAAGATAAGCTATTGAAATGTATCCTAATTGTTCCCTTCCTCACCACTAAAGCCCCCTGTGAGGGCAGCTGTCATTATTTCTGACCTTAATAACACAATAAGAGGAGTGACTCCTGGAAAAGTGCAGAATATATTCATTCTGTTTCCAGTTTGTGACTCTGCTTCCTGACCATTACAGAGCATCGCCAAGGACGTGGGGCTGGCAGTGGGCAGGAGCGGGACCCTGCAACCCAGCCAAGCACCTCCCACAGCTGTGAAAGCTGTAGAAGGGCATCATGTAGCTCTTGTTTCCTTCGAGAGTGGAGTCCCAGTTCCAAGTGAGTTATGACCACCATTGGTGCTCCGAGCACCGGCAAAGAAAGCTGCTGATAAATTAGGTGCAGTAGCGGCAGCTGCAAAATCGCTGTCCTGCTGGCTGGGGAAAGGCAAAGTCATCAGAGAATTAAGATGAACTGCTAAGCACATTTTGCGCTCAGAAGGCAGCTTTGTAGGAATTATATGGCAGGCAGCGCCATATAAAAGTTTTTCTAGCTTCTGCTGGAGCTACAGCTGTAGTTCTTTAGGCCTAATATTCTTCCACGCAATGAACTGCCCCCACTCAGCTTCTTCGCACAGGGTCAGAAGGGGCAGCCAGAAAAATCCATAAAGAGGTGGAACAACTCGAAGAAGAATGCAAAGGGTTTGAGCAGTGGCTGCTCGGAAACCAAGGTCAAATCATGCCTTAATAGCTCTGGAGTACTCTCCGGAGTTCAGACATCTTAAATCAGACCCTAACAGTCATGACTGGGTGCATGATAAGAGTCCACATCCCTTCTTAAACTCCTGTCTAGTACGTGGAGAAGTGGCTGTATGCTGCCAACAGAGAATAAGAGAATGTTGTCTTCCTCTTTCAAAGCTTTTTGCTGATGTGAGATTGAGGCTTCAGACTAGCCATCCTACAAAACAATCAGTAGGGAACCCCAAAGTAGTAGTAATCGCTCAAGCTGCGCTGCGTTCAGGACGTGGAAGTCCCACTGGAACTGGGACTTAGTCATCTTCTTAGTTTAGACAAAATTGTACTAACGACATCAACTTTGAAATTGTTTTTCAAACTTGTACTTCAGTGTAACTTGTCCTCAGTTCGTTTGGTCACGTGTCCCTCCAGTTCAGGCCTTGTGACCGCTATAGTGCTATTTGTACCTTTTGCAGTGTATTTTTTCAGTTATACATTAGCTTTGCAGGTCTTAAGTTTCTGTAATTTACTTTACAGCTACCTTCCTTTGCCCAAGCTAACTGGAAGCTATTAAAAACTTGCCTTAAAACCAGCAACAGAAATAAAGCTGCCTTCTGTTTTTCGCTCTTGCTGGCACCCAGTGCTTCCTGGCACAGTAGAAATTCGATTTAAAATTACCTGTAAATGTGACCAGCTGCACATCTGAACTCTGAAACACTAAAACTTTGAATTAAAAGCATTCTGTTAGCGTAACGCTGATACCGTGCCATCTTCAGAAGTTGCTCGGACCGAAAAAGCCCGGCAGAAGTCTGTTTTGCTGAGCAGCACTTTAAGTAGTTGACCTTTAAGACTAGTTCTCTATGCGTTTCTCACTCCAGAGGTCATGAGCAAGACGTCCCAGGCTCTGAAATCAAAAATCCTCTAAATCAGCCCTCATGAGGAGTGGATGCCCAACCACAGTCTCTGCATCAGAACACGTTTTTCCCCGCGTGTTGTGTGGGCGCCTGCAGGGTGGCAGTGCAGCTCCGGGCTTGGCCTTGGCCTTTCTCCCTCAGGTGTAAAACCAGGCCGTGGGCTACCGGCAGCGTGGCCCATTGTAAGCGTACACGTGTTCATTTCCCCTGTCTGAGCCCCGAGATGAATCCTCCCCTCCTGCACCAGCAACGCGATGCTCCCTTAGCACAGAAGACGGCAACCTGGCTGCAGGCGAGCGGGTGGTGGCTGCCAGAGGCACGTCGACCGAAGCAGTGATTTAGCCCTTTAACTTGACAGATCTAGGCTCTTTCACCATCTCCGTCTGCCCTGGGATTGTGAAACCCCTTAGCACACTGCAAAATTCCTCAACAATAGTAATTCCCCTTTCCCAAAGGTATAATAAGGTGAAAAGCTGGCCCCTCAGCCTGCGGTTCGGCGTAGCTGCCATGAGGCTACAGGGCAGAGTACGTGGCTGATTCATTTCTCTTTCACAAGACTGCCTGCGCCGCGGTACGAAACTGCCTTATTCCCAGGGGCTGGCCTTGCTGAGGTTAAATACGTGCCTGCCTTTATCAAACCGCTTTCTGCGATTTCTGCGCGTTTCACGAGACGATCGGGTTACTGGGGAGTAAAATTTACAACCTAAAACCTCGGCCCCTTCAGAAATCCAAAGAGGAGTTACAAGGCATTGTATGCATTTCAAAAATGAGGTTTTAGGTCTTCTGACATGCAAGTTTAACTGATGCTAATGTCAATGTTTTTGGTTGATGGTGGTTTTTTTTTTTTCATAAACTCTTTGCAGCTGAAAAATGCTATCACTCCAACAAAGCAAAAAGCTTAACCTGCAGAAATGAAGCGCCTGCAGCCGGCACTTTGGCTGTTTAATAAAGTCCCCCTCCTAACAGCCTGTATCCGTGCTGTCTTAGTATGTGAAAAATGCGCTCGGTGCCACAGTGATGTCATGGGCCGCGGGCTGATAGCTGCTTATGGCTTCCAGCTGGGCTGCAGAGGGCTGGGAGGCACTGCGAGCCAAGCAGATCCCGGTTTCGGTGGAAGCGGCATCCAAAACCTACCTCATTTCCAAAGTCTTTTGACCCAAATCCCTGATTAGTCAGGAAAACGTCGACCTTCTCTGCTATAGCTCAAACGCAGCAGCTTTCTGTTCATTTTTCTGAGCCCCTCCCCTGCCTTGCTGATGGCTGCACTTGGCTCAGGTCAGGGAACCTTTCTGTGGCGACTCCGGTGGTCGGTGTCCTCGATTGCAGTTGAAATCTGAACTATTGGAGAAGGTCTGATGCGAGGCTGGCTAAGAGATAGGGGCCAAATTTAGGAAGAATTCTGATGAGAGGAGAAACGTTGGAGAGACGTTTAATCACTGCAGATCAAGTGCTATTAACGGTAAAGATTTTTATCCTTTGTATTAATAACGAAATGTCACGCTGCGTGGACGTGCACTGATCGAGTTACTCTGTTCCCTTACTGGCCAGAATCCTTTCTTTGCTAACACTATTCTCTCTATAATATTTTTTCCTCCTGTTCATCTTGGCGTATCTAAAATTAGATGACCAGCTTTCCCAGGCAGGCACCTGTCCATGCTTATAAAGTTTCTGGTGCACTGTTTGAAGGCCACGAATAGATTAGTTAGCTCTTTCCCTTACTGTACGGTCTCAAAAGGGAAACTGCTGAGACAAGATCTTTCAGGAATGTAAATGGCTCCCTTTGTCTATGCTACAAATGAAGAAACAAAGATAAATGTCACCCATGGTGACTCCTTTGGAAACTTCTCAAGTCCAGCCGGATTGCTTTGGATCAGGCGGTTCCAAGCCAACGCCATTTTTGTACCTGAATTAGGAAATTGGGGATTTAACTGATGAATATGATGCATGTATTTTCAACAACTCACATATGTATTAGGGGTTCATCTGCAGTACAGGATTTGGGGAGGGTTTCT
The DNA here is from genome assembly GCA_008711295.1 of Anarhynchus alexandrinus. NCBI lineage: Eukaryota > Metazoa > Chordata > Aves > Charadriiformes > Charadriidae > Anarhynchus > Anarhynchus alexandrinus. The sequence continues at coordinate 96,460 of VUYV01000031.1, read as the reverse complement.
CCCCAGTCTGGAGGCTGGACTGGAACGCAGAACAAGACTGAGGGTGAAATCTGGTTTCCCCGGCGGGGTGATGTGAAGAGGGCAGTGTGCTCCGTGACCTGCCTGTGAGCGGGCGAGCGGAGCTCAGCATACGTGTTTGCACGCACAAGGTTTCAAGAACTCTAACTCTTCTTTTGTGGTGAATGGTCTTAGCTCATCTTTTTCGCTTCAGACAGAATAATTTCCGATGTTTGCGATTTTTCTTCTTTTGAGGTAGGTAATACACAAACTGGGGTGGCGCATCCAGGCTGCAGTTTCAGAAGAACTGCTTGAATTTAATGTTGATGAAAATCTGATGTTCCAACTTTGAGTCAACGCATCATGTGTCAGGCTTTCAGCAGCATTAACTTGCCAATACCTATAATAAAATCCTTATCCATCTGGCTATCCTTAGCCACAAAACCAACAGAAAAATCTCAGTTCCTATCCAACCCTAAACCTGTTTTCTTACTGAACCAGTCTGGATGTGTCATATGCCATTTAAAAGCTCATATCAATAACAGAGTTATAATCAGTGCTTTTGTTTGAATATTTTGCCATTTACAGCACTAATTTTCTCACAAAACTTGCCTGGAGTAAGAGAGTACCAATTATGACTTTTTTTTTTTTCCTAAGTTGTATGGATAATTGGTGTTTAAGATGTATGCGGGGAAAACAGCCTGTCTGTAAATGATAGGAGGAAGAATTCATACCCACGCAGCAGTTATTCTGTAAGGGGACCAGAATTTCTAGGTTGTCAACTCTGTTGATTATTTGCATTCCTCCTGTGCTTTGCCCAGCAGTCAAATCTGATTGTCTTTTAATGCTGCTACAGTAGGGATTTTTTATTACGTTGGAAAAAAAGAATTAAAATAACATTAAGGTTGTGGAAGGCAACGTTTAAAGGTAGGATGTGAGAGGAATGAGAAAGCATGTTTTTCTCCATTGGGTTTTGTAGCTGTTTGCTAAACAACAGAGGTATGTTGAGGCCCAAGAGCTGCCTGTTCAATGTCAAATTCTGAAACCAAGTGTGACAGAGGACCGATCAAAAATCTCTTCAGTTTCTCCCTCTACCTCTCCAGCTTCTGTCTTTGCCTCCTCCTGGCTTGCAGCCTTTTCCCCCTAACCTCTGCTCCTGCCGTTGGTTTTGGGCTCTTCTGCTCTCATCTTTTTCCATCTTCACAGCCACCTTCTTTTGCTTCACTTTATTTTCACACCTTCTCATCTTTAGGTTTGTTCTGCCTTTTGACTATTCAAAGGACACGGAGCATGTGCAGAACTGGGGATATTCACTGAACTTAGGTGACAAATTCTTAGAGGTTGTTTCTGAGAATGATGAACTGCTTGCCCTGAGCTGTAGGGCTTGGTCAGGTGGAAACTGCAAAAGCACAACCTCATCATGACTGCAAACTTGAGGAATTTCAAGCGTCCCTTCTGGAGTTACTAGGTGTGAGAGCTACCAAAGCCCATTCCTTTCACTTGTTTTTTATAATAAGGGGAAAGCAACGTACTTTTCCATTCCCCACATTCTGAGATAAAAGGTGATCCATTATAGCTGCATCTTTTAAAAAATGAGACTGCCCGTCCACTGTCAGACATTTTAATTGAATGGTTTCTTTGTAAAAGATATAAATCACCAAAAAGTAGTTCCTTAAAAAGGAATCATAATTACAGGTGCTACTGCCTCTAATGCTTGACATACAGAATCCTGACTTACTTTATGGTATCACTTAGGACAAAAAAAGGGAAGAATGAATGAAGCAGGCTGGCCAACTTGGTGAGGTGGGCTTTAAACTGAAGGACTTGGGGGGTAGGGTCCAAAATGGACCCCATCCAACTGGGGAATAAGCCAGGCCAACCAGAGCAGTGACAAATGTTCCTTAGCTGACTCCCAAGATGAGAACCAGAAGGCCAGCCACCTCAAGGGTGTGTATGGCTATGGTGGATCCTCTTGCACCCCTCCAGGGAAACCTGCGTGCTCCATTACCACTCTGAAATGCCTGTACACCAGTGCATGCACCGTGGGGAATAAGCAGGAAGAACTAGAGATCTCTGTGCGGTCGCAGAGCCATGATCTCATTACAATTACAGAGTCACAGTGGGATAGCTCGCATGACTGGAATGCCATCATGGGTGGCTATGTACTTTTTAGGAAAGACAGGCCAGTGGGGTGAGGTGGTGGAGTTGCCCTCTTTGTGAGGAGCAGCTGGAATGTATCAAGCTCTGCCTAGGGGTGGATGAGAGCTTATGAGTAAGAATTAAGGGTCAAGTTAATATGGGTGACACTGTTGTGGGTGTTTACTACAGACCACTGGATCAGGAAGAGGAAGTCAGCAAGGCCTTCTACAGACAGCTGGAAGTAGCCTCACGATCACAGGTCCTGGTTCTCATGGGGGACTTCAACCACCCTGATATTTGCTGGAAATGCAACACAGCCAGGCACGCACAGTCCTGGAGGTTGCTGCAGAGCATTGATGATAACTTTCTGACACCGGTGGTGGAGGACCCAACAAGGAGAGGTGTGCTGCTGGATCTTGTGCTAACAAACAAAGAAGGATTAGCTGGGGATGTGAAGGTTGGGGGTAGCTTTGGCTGCGGTGACCATGAGATGATGGAGTTCAGGATCCTGCATGGAAGAAGCAGGGCAAAAAGTAGAATTACAACCCTGGACTTCAGGAGAGCTGACTTTGGCCTCTTCAAAGACCTACTTGGAGGAATCCCATGGGTTAAGGCTCTAGAAGGAAGGGGGTGCAAGAGAACTGGTTAATATTCAAGCACCACTTCCTCCAAGCTTAAGCTTGGTGCATCCCTATGAGTAAGAAATCAAGCAAAGGAGGCAGGAGACCTGCATGGATGAACAAGGAGATTCTGGAAAAACTCAGATGGAAGAAGGAAGCTTACAGAATGTGGATAAAGGAACTGACTACTTGGGAGTAATATAGGAATGTTGTCAGAGTATGCAGGGTTGCAATGAAGAAGCCTAAGGCCCACTTGGAATTAGATCTGGCAAGGGATGTCAACGACAATAAGAAGGGCTTCTTCAAGTGAGCCCACTGCTGAATGAGGTGGGTGCCCTGGTGACAGAGGATGCAGAGAAGATGGAGTTAATGAATGCCTTCTTTGCTATGGTCTTTACCGCTAAGGCTGGCCCTCATGAATCCCAGACACTGGACGTAAAAGAGAGAGTCTGGAGAAAGGAAGACTTTCTCTTGATTGAGGAGGATTGGGTTAGAGATCATTTAGGCAAACCTGACACCCAAAAATCCATGGATCCTGATGGGATGCACCCACAAGTGCTGAGGGAGCTGGCAGATGTTATTGTGAAGCTGTTCTCCATCATCTTTGAAAGGTCATGGAGAACAGGAGGGGTGCCTGAGACTGGAGGAAAGTTAATGTCATTCCAGTCTTCAAAAAGGGCAAGAATGACTTGGATGAGGGGACAGAGTATACCTTCAGCAGGTTTGCTGACGATACAAAACCAGGAGGAGTGGCTGACGCACCAAAAGACCAAAAGACTATGCTGCCATTCAGTGAGACCTGGACAGGCTGGAGAGTTGGGCAAAGAGGAAGCTAATGAAGTTCAACAAGGGCAAGCGTAGGGTCCTGCACCTAGGGAGGAATAACCCCATGCACCAGTACAGGTTAGGGGTTGACCTGCTGCAGACCAACTCTGCTGAGAGGGACCTGGGAGTCCTGGTGGACAACAAGTTGACGATGAGGCAGCAATGTGCCCTGGTGGCCAAGAAGGCCAATGGTATCCTGGGGTGCATTAAAAAGACTGTGGCGAGCAGGTCGAGGGAGGTTAACCTCCCCCTCTACTCTGCCCTGAGTGAGGTCACATCTGGAGTACTATGTCCAGTTCTGGGCTTCCCAGTTCAAGAAAGACAAGGAACTACTGGAGAGAGTCCAGCAGAGCACTATGAAGATGCTCAGGGGACTGGAGCATCTCTCTTATGAGGAAAGGCTGAGAGACCTGGGTCTGTTTAGCTTGGACAAGAGAAGACTGAGAGGGGATCTCATCAATACTTATAAATATCTAAAATGCAGGTTTCAAGAGGATGTGTCCAGACTCTTTTCGGTGGTGCCCAGCAACATGACAAGGGGCAACGGGCACAAGCCAGAACACAGGAAATTCCATCTGAACATGAGGAAAAACTTCTCTACTTTGAGGGTGACAGAGCACTGGAACAGGCTGCTCAGAGACGTTGTGGAGTCTCCTTCTCTGGAGATATTCAAAACCTGCCTAGATGCGTTCCTGTCCAACCTGCTCCAGGTGAACCTGCTCTGGCAGGGGTGTTGGACTAGATGATGTCCTAAGCTCCCTTCCAACTCCTGCCATTCTGTGCGATTCTGTAATATCATAGGTAGTGCTATATTTCCTCCCATTTATCTGCACTGATGAGTATTCATCTTTTTGCTTGGACAACATTTTTAAAAGACAAAAATTTAGCCAATACAATCAGCAAAATCTCTTCCTTCATTAACTAAGTGCCCAAGAGACAAATGGACAAACAGCTAGGCTCTTCTATTCAAGAGGAGGCTGCAGATCAAATGATGCAATAAATTTGCCCCTGGGTTAAAAGTGAATTTTCTTCTAGCATAAAAATCACCTTTCAAAGATGTTGGAAACTTTACAGAATGCAGGCTGAAATGATAGGAAATAGCACTTTAGAGCTGTGGATGAGATAATGCAGAAGCGGTGTATATCTACGGCAGTGTCCTTTACACTGTCGCTGGAAACAGACTACTATGGCTGCAGTCATTTAGGTGGAGAGAAGAAACTCCCTGAAACAGCAGTTTGTCTTAAATACTTAAAGTTTAATATCAAGTAGCTATCTTCTAAACAAATGCTGGGGAATGTTGTGCACAATAAGGTAAACTGTTACACTGAATAGTCAGTGTTTTTTCCAGGATTATTGTTTTTCCCGATTAGACTCTTAACAGTGCATTTTCCATATGTTATTCACTTTATGGAACTGTATGTCTTACTTCACACGTGCCTTGTTTTAAATATTCAATAGTACGTATTTTTAATTTATGACCAAATATTTCAGTATCTGAGAAGGTAGGTAAATACTATTTTTCTCAGTTTTGTAGCTAAGGCGTCTAGGGAATAGACAAGTCAGTGCTTTGTGGTACGATATATTGGCATTTTGCTTGTGACTAGCAGCCTCCTCAAAACTGAAAGCATGACCTTTTGTGAAATGGCATTCTTTTATTGAACAAATGTGGTTTTAATGTATTCTGTTATAGCTGCTTGCTGTCATGATTATATGAAATTGAACTGCCTTTTGCAGCAGTGAAAACTACAGCAGGAACAAAGGGACTGAGCTGGTTTTGACTCTTCGTTCTCTTCTGCAAATCTGCAGAAGGATTTGTTGTAGCCTGTGCAAATCAGTTGCTGTGAATATTAGATCTCAACTTCCATAGTTTTGCTATGGGGTAACCCAAAGTCACGTTAGTGACATGAGATATGAGAGAAGCTTGAGCTGCAATGTTTTCATGAATTTTTTTTAAGTAGAAACATTTAGTCAAGCCAAGTATGTCCTTACTTGTTTGCTTGCAGTTTTAACTCAAACTATAAACCAGCAGTGGCTGAGAACAGGTTATGTGAGTGCTTTGTGAAACCCCTTTATACAAGAAACAACATCCTCTTTCCCTCAGCTGAAGGCTGAGAAAACAGCAGGTCAAATTTCTGCTTATACCAAAGCCCCACTTCTCGGCAGTCCTGCAGCAAACACAGCGTCAGCAATTGTGACTCTTGACATTTCTAAACTGGAGGAGGGCAGTGAGAAGGGTAGGGGAAATCTATTCATTTTAGAGAAACATGGAAGGCATGTTCACTGCTGAGAACGTATCAGCGGAGGGCACAGACAAGAAAATAATTTTGGTAGTTCATCGCTTAAACCAAAAATGTATTCTGAGTCTTGTACATAAAGAAAACCTTCAATATATGAATCAGTGCAGCTGGCAGTGTGAAGGGAGGAAAACTAACTTCTCTGTTGGGAACAAGACTGTGTACAGAGAGACGTGACAGCTATGAGCTGGAACTACTGCCTTCATCTCTGAACATGTCCATATTTTGAATCCTTTTTGCTGCTGCTTACTCTGATAGACATAGCTAAGTACAGAGGCAAAGCTCAGAAGAATACCACCATAGCCTTAAGACTAGCTTTGGTTGGACCCATGGAGAAAGAAGCTGCTGAGAAAGTAAATGAACTCTTTGTTACAAAGACCTATGAGATGTTAATTATTGAGATATTTGTTATTCCTTTTTGTCTAAAAGGAAGATAGCAGGAAAAATGCATTAACATTGGGAAGAGAAAGACTGTCATTAGTAACTTCCAGATTAAGAAATCGGGATAGACTCTTCTGTTAATACACATAGAAGGAAACTGAAGCCCAGGTGGGCCCAGCAGGGGCTCCGCAAGGCATTTGTGACTTGAGATCCGATTAGGACATAGCTTGGGTTGGTGGTTGCTGGGTCTGTTTATGAGGATGTGTCTCCAGAACATGTCATGGCTTTGACAGATCCTTTCTCTGCCTCTTGCAGAACAGCTCATAGCCCATCCGGGGAGTATCTCCATGGTATGCAATCACAGCTGACCTCTGCATAGGGAGGCAATTGCCAGCATTTCCTACAGCAGCCATGTGATGGCTGGATGCAGTCTGGCAGCTTTGTGTGTCTGACTCATGGTGGATCTGGGCCTGAGGTTTTCTTTCCTTTGTTTTGTTGCCTTCTTATGTTTGCGTCTAAATTAAACCGTAAGGAGTAAAGAAGGAGGATGGTTTTGTGGTTAAATGTATTCAAGTGACAATCTGGAACTGGGGACTATTTCTGGCTCCACCAAATCTATGGCCAAGGACAAATAATTTAATATCTTTGGATCTCAGGGTTTTCCCATTTGTAAGATGAGGATGAAAGCCCTCTGTGGGTGACTGAATGCTTGAGTGCTTTGATTCCCAACAGAAAGAGCTAGACAAAATAAATAAAAAACGATTTCCAAATTGATAGTAAAAATAGATAGCAGATAAATAATCTGTCACCAACTCTTCTCTGCTCTGTCAGAGCGGTTCTGGTTCTTGGTGAGAAAGGGGATGCTCTGCGCTACCTGTCCCAGAGACTGTTTGCCACAGCTGGGCTATTGCATGGAGACACAGGCAGGTGCTGATCTATGTGCCAGCGAGATCTGAGACAGAAAGTGGCATATGTGTAAGAGTTTATAGTTTTGCCTCGCTCTGTAGGTGTATCTGAACAAGTACTTTATCCTGTTGTATGCACAGGAACAGCACTGAACAAGAGTAAAGGAAGGGTCAATCTCTGGCTTTCTCTGACTACTCCATTGGGCTTTACGGTGCTAACGGTGAATAGCAGAGAAATGGTGTATTTATTCATTCTGATTTCACTTGCTCTAATGGGAAGTAATTCCCCTGAAGTCAATGGGATTGCAGTGGTGTAAGAGCTGTATCAATTTCTGTGCCCTCAGGCTGATGATAAAAATAATGTATGACCATACTGTAGCAAACACATTGTAGATATAGAAAAAGCCTCAGGGCAGGGAAACGTTCTATAAATGATATAAAAGCAACGTATTTAGCAGATGAGCATTTAAAAAGCAGGAGCCTGAGGAAGGCTTGCTGCTTGGCCAGTATACAGAGCTCTCCCCAATATTTTGCCTTTCCACCTCAGCACAGAGGTTCAGCTCTCCTAGAAGCAAGCCTCCTTCACCGGCCACCGCTGATGGGCCAAAAAAGTTCACAATAAGTCTTTCTGGCTGCTCCAGTTTCATGATTAGTGTGGGAAGAGGGACCAAAAGCAGGAGGAAAAAGAGGAAGGAGGCTGAGGAACTGAGGGGACAAAACCTGTTGCTGTAGCAGAGCGTAACCCCCTCCGACAGCAAACTCGGAGCACGAGGCTCAGCCACAGCCAGTGGCCTTCCCCTCCCTGCAGCCACAGCTCAGCGTGGTGGCCCCCCACCGCACACTCCCTCTGCTCCGTGACACTGCTGTTGTGGCTGGAGGGGATTGAGCAATGGGTAGGGAACCGAAAAAGTAGGGTGGATGGAAGCTAAGAAACCAGAAAGGAGTTCAGCAACCTGGGGCTACATAATAAGGATGAAACGGGAAAGAGAACAGCGTTGCTTTTTTGGCTTCAAGAATGTGGTATGGGTCATTATTCCTTCAAAAAAAGAAAAAAAATGCATTTGATCCAGCCTCACCAGGGAGGTGTGGCTGCAGTTATTCAGGAGAAGTGGGGCGGGAGGGTGCAGAAGCCACAGGCCCTGGGGGCAACCAGGACGATGCTTGTGTCAGGCAGGTGGTGAAGGACAGGGTGGGCAGTGGGGGGAAGCAGTAAGGAGATCGTGAAGGAATGTTTTCTCTTCTGTGTTGTCCCTGCTTTAGTGCAACAGGGCCTGCTTTGGTTCTGAAGGGGTGGGAGGCTCGAGGGAGAGAAAAAAGAAGACAGAGGTCACACCTCCCTTTCTTTGCAGCTGATCAGTCTTTTTTCATCTATAATAGAGGGTTTGGGTACATTCCACACACAACTCACACCTGATTAGTTAAAGGGGATTATATTAATGCAACTTTGAGTGTACGTAGTCTTAAATCAGCTTTAACTTTACAGGAGCATATTAACCACAGTGATTTTTTTTTTTAAATATATTTTTTTAAATTACTACAAGTATGTCCCGAGAGAAAGTTGCAGCAGTTTTACTGCAATAGCTGAAACCTTTGCGAGCTTTGTGAAAGAAAACTCTGCCTTTGCTGGTTTCATACCCTGGTCAAAAAAAATCCCTTTTCACTTCTTCAGTCAAGCCTAGAGAGATTCCCCCAGTAAATGACAGTAAGAGACAGGTTATTCTGAGTGGTGGCTGTGGGAGGAAGGAACAGCTTGTTCCAGAGAGTTGAGGGTGGAAGTTCCTCATTGGAAAGCTACCGGGGAAAGTACCAGTGCTGTGCGGGGAGAGGGTGACTGGGAGATGGGGGAAGCATTTTTAAGGTATGGAGGGAATAAGGGGAGTGAGCCCGGGGAAGTGGTTGGTCTGGGAGATACTTAAACAGCTACATCACCAGTCCAAAATATCTCAGTTACTAAAAGCTGCCTGCAACTTAGTTATTTGCTTTTTCCAACAAGGAAAATATTATGTCTTGTGGGAAGTCATGAGGATGACATACCCAAGAACATTGCATATTTGATCACTAATAATATAAAGTAAACATCTTTTAAATATTTCCAGCAACATCTGTCCTAGTTTAACTACTGGTTTATGTTGCATTCCTTTATGGAATAATACTCATCCCAGAAAGCAGAGCGTGTGTCACTGCCATCCATTACAAGAATTAAACTTGTGGGATATTCCCTACTGAAGCTGAATTTCCTTCAACCTTTAAAAAAATGCTTTCTTCTCATTTTCCACCATTGCATAATCCTGATTCTCCAAAATTTTGAGTGCTTTTCTATGATCTTATATTTTTAATACTTGGCTTGGATAAAAAGGAAGCACGGTGAAATAGTGATTTCACTCATATTGGGGGAAAAAATCCAGAAAAAGGAGCTGCACCAGTTTAATAGAAATACACGATGAATTTTCTGGAAAAAAAAAGAAAACCAAAACAACAAACCATCTTTGAGCCAATAGAAGAGATTAGCTGTGTTCTCCACAGTGTTGCCCTGTACTAAGTTATGTATGTTATATGTGCTAAAATAGAAAGTAATGTATTAAGCAGGTATATGTATTAGCATTTTGGAGGAAAATATTTCATTTTTACTGACAGGCACTGACTTGTTGGTAGATTTACCATTTTTGCCAGAAAAGTAATGTTTTTTACAGCAGAATTTACAATACATTCTACTTCTGAGCAAAAGTGTGGGTATATATCACAACTGAAATAATTCCTTTTTATTTGGGGAAAACAACCTTTCTATCAGTGAAGAGAGAAAATTTTGTTAGAACAAGAAAACCAACGAAAAACCTCTTCTGTTACTAGAGTAGTAAAATTCCAGCAACCTCTAAAAGTTGTGGATGTGAATTCTCTGTGACTTTGAATTATGCAGAAAAGTCTTTGGAGGCCATGAAATACAGACTTATATTTGTCCTTGAACTACCTCTGAAAAAGTCAAATTTTTCTCTCTTAATATGCGAAGTGACTGTGAAAAAGCAAACCAAAGAAATGCAAGCACCTTACAGCTCCACCGGGGCTATAAAGAAACTGAGATGTGTCAAATACCAGTTTCCCTGTAGGGATGTTTACCTCTCTTGTATCATCCCGGGAATGTTGCTGGTCACCAAGTTTGGGTAAACTGTAAGAGAAGGGTAGCTGAAGCTGTGCAGAAGGAGAAAAGTTGGGAGGGAGAGGGAAACCCCCAAATTTTGCCATAAGGCAGATGTCCCGACATAAGATGGAGCCAATTCGTTTACTGAGACGGTACAAGCTCAACCATTCCTGTGGCAGCAGTTCTCCTTGTCCATGCAGCAGTAAATCCTCCCACCATCAATCTATGGATTGTTTTGCATTTCAGAGCGTCCGTGAGCATTTTGGCTCGCTCACCGGAGCAAGAGGGAAACATGGAGAGAACAGCTGTATGAGGCTGGATTTCCTTACAGGGATGTCTACCCCTGGATGAGGTCAGCTTGCCTGCTGATGCTCCTATGTCTGTTGTCTATTCTATCAGCGTAAATCTCCTCACTTCTCTTTGGCATTGAAACCAGTAACCTGGCATTAGACTGCTGATATCACAACATCTCTTCCCCATAAAGGCTGTTGGACTCTGCTTTTGGCTACAGAAGTGAGACAAAGGGTATTGGGGAGTGGGACTGAAACAACAAATACAGCTAGGAATTTTTTTTCTTTCTTTTTTTTTTTTTTTAAGATTAGATGCAGACTCTGCAAATCAGAGATAGCCAGACTGACCTAAAGATACAGAGTTAGTTTCCATAGCAATGAGACCTATGAGTTCTCAAAATATGCAAGTCTCTATTAGGCTCAAAGCAGATAAAAATAATTTGCTTACATAAGGGCATGCCAGATCTCATCCACCAAAGCACTCGATTTTAAGCACATGAGTATCAAGATAATGGAGCTCCACATGTATCTGACTCTTTTTCTTGCCTGGGAAAGAAACATTGCTGGTGAAAAGTGCCTTTATGTCCCTAGCTGTCTCTTTTTCAACCCTGACACCCCTGCCCAGGACCTTTGCCTGTGCTTCCTGCTGTCGAGCTATGTTTAATGCGGACTTTGGGTTTTTCCATGGGACAGATTGGTTCCTCTCCACCGAGAATGAGAGGCAGCGCCGAGCGCCATTCCTTCCTCCAGCCCCCTCTCTAGCTTGGCTGGGGGCACCTTGGGCCCTCCACCTCATGATTCAAGTGAGATCGGATACCCTTGCAAAGAGGAAGGAGCACGCTCTGAAAATTCGTGTACTGAATAGGTACGTACTTGCAGGAAATCTCCTTGTCCCTTCTACCCCTGTCTCTTCAGCAAGGTCTAGGTGGAGTTATAAAGACATGACTGATCATGCACTGCATTTCCTACCCACAGACCCTACAGCATCCCAACCAGGATGGTGTGAAGGGAAGGGGAAGTCTCTGCCACCACACCATGCAGAGCACACCAATGTGGTAGTGCACCGAGCAGGTACATCTGGCCACTCTGTAGCTGTCCCCAGAAAACGCCACGCTGCTGTTAATTAACCTAATGTAAGTTGGATGGTGTTCATCCAGAATAACGTTGCAAGGCAAGACCTCACATTCAAAATACTTCTGTCTTCCATTTTCGGTTGTTTCGCTGTAAAACGGCAGAAGAAGCCACCAGTGAACATGCTTGAGTCGAGGCTTTTTGTAACCAGTGGTACTAAGTCATATAATAGCTCATGAAATTGATCTCTGAGAACACCACGTTCCATTAGAAAGATCTGAAATATGTTCCTTCTACTCATGAATTGCACTAAAGTTATTTAGCTTAGAAATGCTTTTCCCAAAGTAGCACTGATTATAAGACTGAAGAGAGTCGGAACTGAAAGGTATGGCAGGGAAAGGAAAAAGCCTGTGGTGAAAAATAATCCCCTGAATATTTCAGACAGTTTCTAAAAAAAAATAAATGGTGTTAATGACTTAAAGAATCTCAGCATATTAGGAAGAACTAATTTAATTTTCTAATAGCGCAACCTTCTGTGAGACACTCCATTAACTAATTGAATGCATTTAATTTATTTGGTTCCAACTTGGGTGACTTTGTTTTCCTATCCACCTTCCTATGGTGAAAAGCAAATAAGCCATTCCTCAACAGAAAATTGCTGCTTCTTTGTTCCACAATCAATTTAAACCAGGATTACTTTCCAAGTGCCTAATAGGGTGCATGTTTTATGAATGCTTTGCAAAGATGGCAAAGCTGCAACGCTGCCTGACGGTGCTGGCTGCCTTCCAGCCACGGACTGAAGACACCATGGGAGCACAGATTTTGTGGAAGTGATTTTTACGTTTCAGCTTGTCACCAGGCTACAAGAGTCTCAACAACACACTACTGTAATAACCAAAATAAGCAGTTAAGTTGATAACGGCTTCCCACTCCCGGCACACTAGGAAGCATAGCCGTGCCGTAGTTTAGAGAGCGACTGCAGCTTTTGAAGCCCTGCTGGCCCATCTGTTCCCGGCACTGCTGCTACTACCAGCAGTAGCGGAGAACTTGGAGGACCTGCTCAGGCTTTTCATGTTTCTATCTCTCCCACGCGGTTGAGCCCCCGGCAGCTGTGGCAGCACCGCCGCTGCTCCAGGGTGTACAAACAGGCAAGGGGGGGCGGAAAAGAAAAGAAGAAACAGCTTAATATGCTGTGAGAGCTCCTTGTAGTATGGGGCACTGTGCCGGGAAGCGGTGTCCTGAGGGCAGCAGCTCCCATTCACTGCGTGTGGAGGTGAGAGTGAAGGGGAGGGAGGAAGAGGTTGAGCAGAGCCATGTCTGTGTGTCTGTCTGCACAGCCTTGCCCTCCCGCAGCACATCTGAGGCAACGCAGAGACGCGGTCACATCTGCTGAGCAGGGGCAGGATGCGTTTCCGCAGTCCCGGGAGCAGGTGGGCATGTTTGGAGACCCGCTGTGACTGTGAATGCACTTCAGTCATCACCTGCTGCTTTCCCAGGCGAGTTCTAGGGAATTTTGGCGTTTCCCATTTTCCAGCGGAGGTCATTGCTTTGCACTCATTAGTATACTGTATTTCGCAGTGGTAATTCTTGGGGGAAGGAGAGGAGGAACAACAAAACTCCTTGGGAGGTCCTTCTCCGTAAATGCCCTTAGTCCTTTTCACCACTCTGTTTTACCTAGGTCTCCGTTATGAATGCTTCATCACTCAAAGCTCTCGGTCGTGGTGAACCTCTTAAAGTCGTATATATTGCTGGCATGGTGTAAGTTCTTTTCACGTGCATGGTTTTGCTGGAAGAGCTCTGTCAGTCTCATAAGGGCTTTTTCTACTGTCACTCTCCAATTTCTGTAACTCGTTCCTAGCTGAAGATGATTATTGCTAATTATTGCTTTATAAACCTGAGGTGTCTTTCAAGATGCGTTAATCAAAGTAACTGGAAAAAATTAATTCTCACTGAAAACTAAATGGGATTCTGTGAAACAGGGCTCTCTCTTCAAAGGGGATTAAATATTCCCTAGAGAGCTCTTCTTAGCTGCCTGAGATGTATTGTAGTTTAGCTCTGGAATACTTCTGTTGATTTATGACAAAGTATCAGCTAAATACTCTATTCTCAATGGTTTTCTGCAGCAGTGGGTGCCAGCAGTAGGCTTTTGTTAGATCTGTTGAGCTTCAAAGTCAAGTATGCCAATAATTTGCCTATTCCAGGAATTCTCAGAGAACATCCTCATGGGACACTGACTAGACCAAATTTTAAAAAATTAATAAGTGGTTACCATGGGCTTTGGTACCGATGTGTCGCTTTATCTTCAGCAGCCTGTCGGATCGGTCCTCTCTGTCAAAGAGAAACAGAAACAAAATGCAGTACAATGTTAACATTAAGGCATAAATGCCACTCTCAAATAGTACTGGGAAGGAAGACCAGATCCATTTCCATGTGGAAGATTTAGGTGGCGATATGACAATGAAACTAGAGAATGTGAAAAATAACAACCGCTATTTGCTTCCACATTATGCAAGGGCTGCAGAGACAGTGGGCCTTGACTCATTTAAAATTTGGAAAAGAATTATCTGAACAGGTAATAAAGTGTCAGTTAGAGAAATGCCTGCCTGCAGAATTTTTAGGCAGAGGAAGAGTTGTTGGAAAGGTAAGGGACTGTTTGAAACACATCTAAAGGTCACAAATGGAAAACAGAAAAGGGATAAAACCCAAAGTCCATGACAGACTGTACCTCTGCGATCACGGGACACAAATGCAGCCAGGATAGCAAATATCACTGTAAATAAGTCAAGGTTCAATCTTCAGTAATAAGCTGTTTTTTAAATTTAACTTGCTTGAGTGAGATGAGCGCGTGTATTACATTTGTCTTGAGGAGAGAAGTAACAGCACAGCGTATGTGTTTGTCAGCAACACCTACACGCCGAGTAGTCTTTATTTGAATTCCTGTCATGCTTATCTGCAGGCAGGACTTGGACCATATGTTGGGAAAAGAATTGGTACAAATAGCTGAATCAGAGCTCCTCTGAAGCTCAACAAAACAGGGTGGCTTAATTGTCCTCCCTGACTTCTCTGCTTCTTCATCTTATTTGCTCGGTGTAATTGTTCAGGTCACGTGCAATCAAACAGCAAAAATGTCAGACATAGATTAAGCGGTGACAATTGCTTAGGCAGTTTCTTTTTCCTTAGCCCACAGAATTCAAGTGGTGTTGAAGTTGTGGCTTATGATTTGCCCAAGCTGTCCTTAGACCAGTAGCCAGACAAAGGCTTTGAAATGACCCATGTCCTCCAGGTCGTCTCCCCACTCACAACTGTCCTTCCCTTCATCCTTGCCATCCTTTCCTCCTCTTTCTCTTTGTTTTCCTTAGGACTGTACTAAAACAATTATGTCTGTCTGGTGGCCTCCTTCAACTGCTGAAGAATTTAGACATGCGCTTGAAAAAATAAGCGTCCTCGTTCCCAACCAAAGGCTGAAAAGAGATCCTGTTTTACGTGTGAACCAGAGCCGCAGTTGCAGAAGTAGCGAGTCTGAGCATTTTCCGAGGGAAAGCTATTTCCCTGGTGCGGATGTCATCGCCCAGATAGACATATTACAAGGAGGCAGATGGGAAGATGTTGGTGCTTGGACTCAGGCGCACAGATTTATCTCCTTTGCTCGGATGGAGAGGGATTTGCCATCGCTCCTGTGGCGGTCACAGCAGCAGCAGCACAGAAGGGGACACAGACCCTCTGACCCACGCCAGGTGCTGCAGGCTGGGCCGGGGCAGGCTGCGGACGACTCCCCCAAAGCAGCCCCCAAGCTGTCTGGGCTGACGTCCTGGGGGACAGACAGCAAGGCAGCCTGCACGGGGTCATCCTTCACAGCAGTCACTGGGAGTTACATTTTTGGGGGTTGTTTTTTTTTCCCCCTGATAAGGCGTGTAGAGAGATAAGGGGAGCATGCAGCAGCTCTGTTTCTCAGAGATGTCAGAGGAGATAAACTGAAGTTTTCTCTGGCAGACGTGAGCAACTCAGTGTACAAAGTCTAGTAGAAGGAGCAGCAGCAAATTACTCCTAAAAATTTTAATTGGGGTTGACTCCACTGTACCATTTGCACAAAAGGGAGATGATTCCTGCCTTGGGGGAGGTTTAAGCTCCCAGATGACTTTTGCCTACTACAGCTTGAGAAACAGAGCTCCACTGAGCGTATCTGCCCCCTCTGTAGCAGCTGGGTGTGTTCAGCCCCAAGTTCACAGAGTCAAGTGCCTCAAATCAGTTGAATCCATATTGCTTTCGGGGTCAAAAGCACAAGTCCCTGACACCACCTACCCCACGCTTGCTCCTACTTGTCTGGACAGGCAGGCTGGCTATTTCTAGAAAGTGCAAGCAACATCAAGGACCGGGGGATTTGGGCCAAGCGTGAGGTCAAAGCCGACATGACAGAGCAATTAGATAATCAGCTTCTGAAATCAGTGGCTATTAAGCATATACAGCCCAGACATCACGGTGATTGGCACGTAGCAGTGTTGATGCTGAGAGTCTGTTAGCCGAACCAGCAGCTCGCTGCTGCAAATACAGACGGTATTTGGGAAGAGCAGATGATCTGCCTCCGCTCCCTCTCCCCCAACCATGGCCATTAGGGGTGGTGGGGCGGGTGGAGTTGTCCTCTGGGTTGGATTTGGCCCGTTGATCACAGTGCAAAGCTTTCTGTGTTAGGAGAGGGCTTATCACCACAGAAGCATTTAGATTGTTACCACCTGATAAAAGCTTAATCAAAATAGTATTTTAAAGGGTTTTGTTTTTATGGCCCTAGCTGTCATGGAAACAAGCACGAATAAGAAAGACTAAACTAGAGGAAAAGTCAGAAAAAAAGAGGCAAAACAACTGTTTTGATCAGTAACTTAGGGAATGATGCCCCTTGGGTGTAGCAGGGAGTTTATCAGGAGTAAGGCCAGCAAAGCCAACTGCAATTACACACAGCAAACAAAACTCCAGACACATTGCTGGCCTGCAGAGGCATCCCACACCGAATGACCTGATCAGGCTTGAATACGCTCAGCCCAGACATACAAACTTTGTGCTGAAATCCCTTCTTGTATTAAAATAAAGTATGACTAAAGTATGACTTTTGCCATCGTATATAATTTTTCCTTCCTTTTAGTAAGCGCTTATGCAGAACTATAAGCGTGCCTGGGACTTCACCGGTCAGAGAAATTGCTTCCCTGCAGCGATTGCTCAACGGGGGTGGGGGCAAGGACTTCTTGCGGTGAGATTGCATAGCATGAAAGGCAGCTAGCTTCGGAGATGGAAGTGCATAACCCTCTGCAACGCATTGATTTTCACTCTCTAGCTATTATGAAATAGGACCGGGTGGTTATTTCTGTAATTATGTTATTTACTGGAAAGCAGCTAATGATATTTATGAATTTAAGCTCAATTTTACAAAACATTCTACCAGGAAAAAAAGAAAAGTGTTGTAAAAACAGTTTCAAAATGTCCTTTTTTTTTTTTTTCTATTTTGAAGGAAAAATAAGTGGTTTTGGTTTTCAAATCCTAGAAAAATATTTTTGTTTTGGTTTACCCAAAGTATTTTCTCCCCTGCATTTTCAAGTTCATTGGCCAAATACAAATAACAGGTTCTTTCATCCTTTTCTGTGAATACAAAGAGAGTGTCTGTTCTGTCTGTTTGTCATTTTAACTAAGGAATTTCCTTCGCATGTATTCAAACTGATTGTTGTCTTTTTTCTATCTGAAGGGTTACTGTATTCTTTATCTCGAAAAATTCACCATACTACAAAATAATATTTTTGTCTCTACAAAGGTGTTATTTAAAACGTCATTTAGAGAAATCATCCTCGAGAAACCAAAAGCATTTGTCTGTAAAGAGAGTGCGTTTGTTTGGTGCAATCAAGGAGACATAAATAAGGGTTGCAAAGTGTCATCTCTATGGTGACAGCATTAAGGCCCTTGTTCAGCATGCAATGTGCTTTCATGTTCAGAAATTTTGGGGTGTTAACACTGGCAGAAGCACTGTGAGTTAAGAATTAACACTTTGTACAATATGTTTGAAAGCATTGTTCAAATCAGTCTGGGTGTCTTAAACACGCTTGGTTAGAATAGCTCAGCAGCGTCTCTCCGGTGTAAAGGAAAGTCAATATAAGCACTATATAATAGCTTAAAATTCGTTAAGGATCATATGATAAATAATGAACTAAAAGCTTTATTTTTCTAATAAATTGTTCCAAAAGCTATTTATTGTAACTTCCTTAAGCAGCTTAAATTGTTTTTATTTTAATCTGTGTTGAGAGCAATGTCTGCGGATCAGAAATGAGAGTAGTGAAATTATTTGTTGGTGCTTAGACATTTAAGAGAGAGACTTGGAATCCATGTCTGCTATTGATTTTACATGAAGGAAATGGTTCAGATCTGTTCTAGTACTGGAAAAAGCCCACTTAGAAATACAAAGTAGACCATAAAATCTATAGACTATAAAAAAGAAACCCCACTGAATACTGAAAGTTCATTCTATATTGGAGAGTTCATTGATGGATAGATAGCTGATAATGGAAAAAAATGTGTTGTATTATGCTAAATTTAACTGCCCTTTGCCACCCAGGGAACCAGAGGGCAAGGCAGGGGGACCTCTGGTCGCCGACGCAGAGCTCAGCTTTTGCTGGCCTCTCTCCTAGCCGGAGCCACAGAATGTGCCAGGCTGTGATAGCACATCATGTGCAGCAGCTTCTTCCATAATTCAGAGAGACCTAACATCCCCCTCCTCTACTATGAAAGCCCAGACTGTGGGATGGCACACGGCAGTGCCCCTGAGATGTGCCTACTCACGTCGGACAAGCCTTTCCTAAATGACTGCTGCTTCCTAAGAACATGCAGCTCTGCGCAAACGTACCAAAGGGCCCCTTAGTACTGCACATTGGCGCTTTTTTTGTTAAGAAGGAAGAGAATTCAGGTGCATGTTGTTACATTCAGAAAGGCAATATCGCAAACCGAGTGACACTTATACATGGAGGTTACGGATGTATGTAATATATATGCACACCCTTATTTGTGTTTTCACAAGTTCAGACTCGCACCAGATTTGTTTCAGCGGGAAAGGTTTTTTGAGTAATAGCAGGAGATGTTAGGTAATACAACAGTTCTTGCCAGGACTGTACCTCTATTCAGACTTTGCAGAGAAATGATCAGTGAAGATTCAGGCTTTGACCTAGAAAGGCAGTGTAGAGCAGAAACGCAAAAAGGGTGTACTCAGGGATCAAAAATGAGGCTTGCAGAGTGTCTGAATGCTGCTGACTTCTATCTCCCTGCATCACATTAAGTCACAAAGAATCAACCCCTAGAAACTAAAGATTTGTCAGTTTCGTACCAGATATCACTTCCTTTCAGGTAGATCTGATACAGTTAGGCTTCTTAATTTCAATGGCTAGTTAACTCAGACAAGTAGCTCCGTCCACTTGATACACTTCCACCTGCAGCTACTTTCAGGCCGTGCTACTGAACATGCTCCTTTGCTTGTGAACAGCTGTGAGTAGGGTAAAACAGATTGGGTGAGTTCCTTCTCTTTTCCTTCTCTGCATCCAGGTGGGAGGATCAAAAAGGAAAATCTACCCCTCTGTCTTGCTTTTCTTCCCCCTGGAGAGGGGGAGGACAGTCTGTTGTGTGCTTGGGAAGAGAACACCAGATCCGCATGAGGACCAAAAAGGTCAACTGTTCAGAGCTGGTAGCCCAGTGGCTGGTCTTTTCTACTTGAAGAGACTCCAAGTCAGCTACAGATTCAAGGGAGCCCTGCAACTTTTCTTCAAAGGTCCTCAAGAAGCACAAAAGACCACTTAAACTCAAAAGTTGGTTTCATATGAGCAGATATTAAATCAAGGCAAGTTTTATAAATGCAGAAAACTGACTGAAACCAGACTCTGAGAGGTTTGTACACACACCTCTCTGCTTGCTCAATCCATGTGGCACAGGTCTGCTCTTCCAGGTTCACTCCTGCTCTAATAACCTTTCACCAGCTTCCTGGATTACAGCAAATGCTACACACCGTCCTTTGGCTCCCCAAAGTTATTTTTCTTTCCATCGCTTCAGGAATCTGTGCATCTAATCCCAGTTATGCTACAGCTCTCCAGTTCCCAAGATTTCTTATTTCTACTTGTTTTTTCTAGCTGTCTCGCTCTGTCCTTGGGAAGATTCCTCCCTGCCAAGCAGGCTCATTTGCTCCCAGGAGGGACCAATTTCCCTTCCCCTCCCTGTGCCCCCTTAATGAGCTATGTCTATTTACAATATGGTGAATAACAGACAAAAACCATGAATAACTTATGTATTTCCTCTATTTTTTGGTGTTTTAAGAATGGTATACTTGGGGGTTATACAGTGTTCAATGTAGACACACGCAGCATGACGTAAGAGCACCTTAACTACTGAAAAAGCTCGTTTTAGGAATTAAAATTATAGTGTTTTTCATACAGCCCTAAAAAAATCAAAAACCTAGCCTATTTTGGGCTTCTAGAACTACTATGCATTAAACATAGCAAGGTTAAATATACCCATATCATCACGTGTGAGTTTGCATGTGTAGGTATAAGAAAAATGTGATCATCATATCTACATATATAAATATAAACTAAATTGTTTTCAGGAATCAAGCTGTAGGACTTTTTATTATAAACTTTTGCAAATACAAATTCAGCTGTAATTAGATGCGTAAGTAAGAGGTTCAAAATGAGGACCTAGGACAATGGAAAGAGGAACAAATTCAGGTGTCCGAAGCTTGTTAGCTACTTCTGCACCCCACGCCCCGCGTGAGACTGAGTAACATGCAGGTTTGCAGAGTTACCGGGGGTCTTTAAGCCCCTGCGAGCACTCGAACCCTGCAGGATTCTGGTCACACGGAACTTGCAAACTCGATGCTTTGGGTGTCTTGGCAGCATTTGGGAATGGGCCAGGCTGAATCACTCGATGGCTCATGTTGTGTTAGACCTCGCTCCCTCAACCAGCTCCTTCCACACCTCTGTCTACTCTAGTCATGTGGAAAAACCCAGCCCGTAGCCACTCAGCCCTTAAAAGCAACTGTTGTATTATGTTAAGTAGGATGCTTTAGTCAGGTTATTTTTCAGGCAGCTTTATCCACCTGGGCGCCTGACTTCGGGCAAACTGTCACAAAAATATTTCTTGAAGCTTCTATAGGTCTGTGCTGATGTTTTACTTAGTGCAGGTTTTAACCTAACAGCTGTATTCTCCCTTGTTCCTTGCTTAGTCCATAATTAATGTTAGTCCTCATGATAATTCAGAATGCAACTGCAAAGCAGAGCAGAAATTTATTCTGCCTTCTGCGACTCAGGTAATTTCAAGTACGAAGTCTTCCCTACCTTAATCTGCGCTCCCCTCTGGAGATGTTTCCTGGTGAAATGGCTGAGCTCCCTCACACCCCACCCGATTTCGCCAGGGTAGTGAGGTCTGCGAGGTGATACGTGTGAAGGACGGGGGGCTGGGCGCCACAGGTAGTCAACATCACTGGTACCCTCTATTGCTGGAGATGTCACTCCTATGTAGTGAGTATGCTCAGGCTTCCTTGTTCTGTAGTCACGTATAGCGTCTGGGCCTTATAGACAGAAAAGACAGAGAAACTCATTATTTCAATTATTTTTGCTACTAACCTACTTCAGTACGTTTCATTTTCTTTTATCTTACTTATAATGCAACAATTTTATATAGCTGTTCCACTTTGCAAGAACATTGTACTTGTTATACCTTTTGTTAGAGTGTGTCTCCTGGAGTGGGGGGTCACGTATGTTTTTTTTCACTGAAACATTCCTTTCTCCTGCTCTGAAAATCTGGCTATTGAAAAAGGGGCATGACGTGAATCAAAATCAGCCTCCTTCTGGTAAAAAGCAACGTTTTGATATTTTTGATTGGGTGGCTACCTGTTAAAATAGTGCTTTCAGATTTATTTATATAAATGTGTTCAGGAAATTAATGCATATTAGCCAAAGATATGAATTTAAAGTGGCTTTGGTTTACTAAATTAAGTCAATACAGGTATTCTAATCCAGAATTAAAGTGGCTTTAATTCATTTTAATTGATTTCAATGTCAAGTTAAAATATTATTGAATGCAAAGTCACTTTAAACAACAAAGCCCAGTGATTTTAAGAGACTTTCTTCAGGTCATTCAGAGATGTTTCTACAGGGAATTTTAGTGCAGTTACAAAAGGGTCTGAATTTATGGAAGGAGATGCTGTTCCAGCTGATCAGGTGCACATCCAGAAGGCACACTACAAGAACAGTGAAGAGAAGCTATAATCCTTGCTGGTCCACTGAGCCTTCAGGTGGGACATCTGTCTGGGAAGCGTCACAGCTCCCATCCAGCCTGAGTACCTGAGTTTTCCTCTGTTGAAACTCAGGGCGTGGGAAGGTGGAGACTAAGGAGCAGAGCTGACCTCAGAGTTTCACTCATGCTGAGGTTCACCAGTAGCCTCCACACCGCACTTCCACAGTCCGTAAAACAGAGGCAATGATGCTCTCTGTAAGGAGCACTGTGAGCTAACTTCATAATCTGCTGTTACGGTCTGTATGGACTAAATATAAATAAGTAAATAAAGTATTTAGGAAACTACTTTAGCAACACATAGCTAGAAACTTAACCTAAGGGCTTGTGATTGCAAGCCGTGTCTCTCACATTTGTCTCTCACCTATGCAGGCAGGGCAAGAGTGTTATGCGAACCCATAAATCACCAAAGTCTCTGTAGCATCAATTTACAGCCCGAGATTAGTATTGATGTTTTTACTGCCAAAACTGAGGGTTGTTAGAGCTTGACAGCATGTGAAGGCAGATTCTATGTTAATGGTTATTACAAAGCACTTGGATAATAGCTTCAAAAAAGATACCCCAAATTTAGTATGACTGAGTTGTTAAGATCATGATTGCCTGAGAGGGACAGTCTTGTTACCATTTCCATCATCACCTCTATAACTGGGACTTTATAAGGATTCAGCCATTGAATATCATTTAGCCAGACAAACCCCACACAGGTTTCCAGCTGAGAAGCAAATATCTGTCTGACATGTTTGTGAAAAAAAAAAAAACCAAAAACAACACCAAACAACAACGTAAATCTCTAGAAATGTTTCATTATTATAGTGGAAGACAGGTCTCTGGGCATCAAGCAGTGTTCCTTTTGCACCAGGCTCAGCCCTAAGGCTTTGTCACACAGAGAGTTTATAAAGCATAGTGTGGGGTTAGGCCTCTGGAAAAGCCACAAGCCATGTTTTTAGTTAAAAGGACAAACCATTAGAAGCGTGCTGACAAAGTCTCCTACTGGAGCAGCAGCTGATGATGCCAGACAAATTCATTGCTGGTATAGATTTAAATCAATTCCCTGCTGGTCTACTGATATTTATGCGATTGCTTTAGCTAGTAGAGCTGTATTGATCCAGGCTGAGGATGAAAAAAAAGATCATCCTCCAAACTATCATAGTTATCAGAAAATAAAAACAAAGGTGCAAAACGGGAGGGTGAGTTTTCACACGGAGCAGCTGTTGAAAATAGATGAAGCAAAACAGGAACAGAAAGGAACTCTTTTTGTGAAACACTTGGGGAGTTATTCCAGAAAAGTTTCTATAATTATACATTAATCCAACTGAACTTTCAAGTGTAGCTAATACTTGACTCCTATTCCTAGGCAAGGGATTCATTTCCAAGCCATATGTCTTCACAGGATCCATATTAACTGAAAATAGATCACTATGTGCAGAGACAGTTGAAACAAAGATCACTCCAGTTCAGTTCAAAGTCAGGATAGCCTCTCAGTAAAGGCTGATGATTTTTGTTTTGACTGAATTGCATGGAAAGGGAAGGGAACCTTTTAAAACCAGGTTCAGTCCTATTCAGCATGGGGCTAAATTTTAGATGTGAGTAGTCCGTGCAATGCTTCCTTTAACCTCGTATCCATATTTCCAGCATCCTGTAATCAGCAGCTGAGCTCTGAGGAGCAGGTACTAACCGAGCCTGCTTCTCTGAGTTAATAGCTGGTGCACAGTGTGGTTCCAAAGCCTCTGCACAATGGGGTCCTGCTAATTTATAACATTTTTCATTGTTAATTAAAGGTGATGGGGAAATTTTCCCAGGATTGTGTCACTAGTCGGGTTTACAGCACATCCCCAAAACAGTCGCATCAGCACAAGTGCAGAGGCAGTGGACTGGGTCATAGGTGCAAAAATAAAAAGCAGGAACCGCTTAAATCAACTTTGCTGCCAGAGAAAATATAGCTTGGAACTATGTCCTGATTTTTCCATCAGGTTTATTATTTTTCAACTCCGTAGCCTGGACTCTCATGTAACTGAACATTCCCCTGTCCGGAGAAGAATCTTCACTAATTATGTGTGTTATTGTTCTGTCTGGGCTTCAGAAGAAACAATGTATATGAATAATTGGTAGAAATTGAATTGTAATTTAATAGAAAGTCAAGCGGCCTCCCAATGCTTCCCACTGTGTGATTAATAACGTGTAAGGAATGCCTTCCTGTTTGTCATACAGAAAGCAAAGTTTAGACTTTCGTTCTTCCTTGCAGAATAAGGGAAAGGGTAAACAAAGAATATCAATTATAAGTGTTCCATTAATAAGGATGAAGATGGAACATATCTGTCACTGGGAAAATCCCTGGCTTGATTCCCGAGGGACTGCCTCTCAGCAGTTTTGGCTTAGCAAAGGCGTTTGAGCAGGCTATTCTTGGTCAGATAAAGAGAGGCGCTGCTGGCAGCGCTCACTCTGTGGAGACTTGAAATCTCTACAGTATGCTCCCCAGCTTGGGCCAGATGCACCGATTCTCTAGGCACTGTGAAAGACATATTTATTTGATCAAGGTTTTGGAGAAGGCTGTGGGTATATTCCCAGAATGATCAATGGGGGAAGAGAGGATGGCAAGAATGACAGTTATTTAAATAACACTGAGACTGGTTTTCCTTTTGTTTCACTGTTACTGCTGAAATATTAATTATAGGCTAGGGCACTTAATTTTATTTATATTAATGTAAATAAATAATCCTGTAAATCCTAGCAGCCTTATTCGCCAGCAAGCACATATGTGAGTAGGGTCTATTTAAAAGCACAGAGAACCAAATCATTGCTAAATACGGAACCATTGCTCGCATTTACAACACCCTTTAGGGAATTAGTGTCCTCCCACTCCCTCAGCAACAACAGAAATAGTTCATCTTACCGGCCAAACAGTAACTTCCAGATGACAATAATTTGACCAGCTGAGGCTGGTGGTTAGGATTACTACTCGTGGTGGATACAGTTAAGCGTATTTTGTGTGAGGTTTCAGGGAATCAAGGTCAAAATTGGCCTTGTCACCCTGTGATGAACATCTTTAACCTAACCTACACCATATAAACATATAGCAAATACCATGAGTTGTGCTCGGTATTGCTCTGATTAACTCTTTTCAAATTAATTCCATGTGTGGACTTTCTTTTTCTGGAGTAAGAGTTCCTGGTTCCAGTTTAACTGGAACATCCCAATTGCTTTCCAGTATAAAATGGCCACAGCTGGCGTTATCTAGGAATAGCTATTTCATGAAGGCTTAATGAAAAGCATAAGCAGGCCCGAGATGTGTGTTTACAACAGAACCTATTAATTTCCATGTGAGCTGCAGATATTCCATGATTTGCAGGAGTGAGCCGCTTGGAAAACGGAGCCCCAGGGCCAGTGATTCTGAATCAGTGATAAGAAGGTTTTCTGTTCTGTCTTAAAACTGATAAGTCAAGCCAGACCGAGTGCTAAATATTAATTTGTGAATGAGAAATGGAGAAATAATTAAAAGCTTAAGCTCTGTTACAGACTATAATTTCAAACATCATTCAAAATGCAAATATGTCTCTCTGGCTTATTTTACTTCCATTATTTTCTCCAAAAGATGGAGGCAGAATTTCAACGTCATAAGCTGCTTTCCATCTTTCATCCATTGAATATATCTCCTCTTGAAAAGCACCAAATGGCAGTCAGTCAACAGAGGTAACCACTTGTCAGGGACAGCACAGTCATCAACAGTAGCTGCATCTCACTGCTGGTTCTTTGCCTTTTTTTCTGCCTATCTTTAGAGAAAAATGTATCTCAGATATCTTAACCTCCTGGGTATACCCGTGTAAGTGG
This sequence comes from Anarhynchus alexandrinus, assembly GCA_008711295.1. NCBI lineage: Eukaryota > Metazoa > Chordata > Aves > Charadriiformes > Charadriidae > Anarhynchus > Anarhynchus alexandrinus. The sequence goes on along the minus strand of VUYV01000031.1, from coordinate 70,678 downwards.
CAATCATGATATTCACCTGCCTGCTGTAGGAATCCACCCTCTGAGAACTACCCTGAGATCATCACCATCTAATATAAGCCACCAGCACTGGGTGGGATGCCACATGCCATTTGTTTGCAGCACTGCCAGCTTCAGCCCCTCTGCCTGCCTGCCCAGGTTGCTCAAACAACTGCTTCTCCACCGCACGGTAAAATGCTTTGGTTTTTTTCCTGGTTATTTTTAACACATATCAGTTCACTGGTCTCATTTTCCATGTGGCCTCGAAGGGTGGCTTGGGGAGAAACAGTTGTGCCAAAACAAACGGCGCAAGATGGGAACAAGTGGCCGAAGGACAGAAACACCGAAGCCAGTGTTGCCCCAAGGAGGATGGGCATGCCCACAGGTGTAAATGCCTTTGGGTCCCTGGGGAGAACTGTGTGCGGACCGGGGGCTACAGCAATCAGTGGATGAAATCACAAATAGCCCATCAGTTGCGGCACTTGTGCAGAGTGTGGAAGTTCAGACTCTCATATAGTCATTTTTCTTCTGTAGCACTTTCCTTCTCTACATACGTGTTATGAAGACAAAGATAATGGGGCCCTTTTAGACACAAGACATGTCATTTTAATACCCTGGTTAGTTATCTTCCAAAGGTAATCTGTATCAGCCAAGCATACTTCAAGTAGAACTTAACTCTGTTTTCATTTGCTTAGCCTTTTCTTGTAAATTTGATTAAGAGCCTGAGACTGGAAGAGAGCAGACGAAATAAAAGCAAGCTCTACCTTCTTGTCACCTGCTAACAGTCACTCAAGCAATTAATCAGGATTCTCTATGAGAACGACTGAAATGATACAGCGAAGAAGTCCTGCTTGGTCAGGTTTATCATTCAGTTTATCATCTTTGCTTCCTTGAGAAGATGGTTTCTGAGGCTATATGAGAAGGTCAGACTCCTTTTGACCTTAGGGTTGCCAGTTGGATCAGGAGATCTTCTAATCTTTAAACCATTGGAAACAGAACAGTAATTGTAGGCCTGTCTAGAATATTAGGAACTTGAAACATAGATGCTTGGCTCTTTATCTGAAGAGTCCTTGAATGCATATGGAATAATATGCTAATTGTGAACCAATCTGCTAACCTGTAAATCTGCAATAACACTCTTGCTCCGTTACGAGCAACAGAACTCTATAAATAATCAGGTGAAATTTACTTTTCCCTTTACAAGCTATCAGTGTCACTAATAGCAAGCTGTGCATTCTCGATTAGCGATTATGTTGCTGCGATTAAGTTACTTCTGGTGCTTTAAAAATAACCTTGACTATTCCTCTTGTCTCAGAATTGCCTGGCAGAAATCATTCACAGGAGCAACGCCTGTGTCACACAATACCGTTGCGATGTTATTGGATTAAGGACAGTCAGCAAGAAGAGTCCAAAGCACTTTCCAAGATTAGTTTCTCAGGAAAAGTGCTTTCCCCAGAAAACATACGCTCCTAAGAGAGTGTAATCCACCATCTACTGAGAGTAATAACAATCTTACCATGATATTAGGTAAAAAGCAGGGTAGAAAAGCTCTTTGGTAGAAAAACCTCTTAGGACAGCATATAGCACAGTCATGGGATTGAAATAGGTTTATCCAACTTGACATTTTTTTCTGAAACTTGCTCTATTTTAATGATATTAACAATGCTGCAGAAGAGTTGAGTAGGTAAACTGACAGTCCGATTTTGTCACTGGGTGCTATTTATACAATTTAGACTGTGCAATTTTACCACTATGTGCTCCTTCTGACAAGGAGTGGGGATGGTATTGTGTTGGCTCATAGCAAACGGGCAGCTCAACATGACCTCCAGATATTGATGAATATATTGGTGCTGCACCTATATCTTGAATATTGTGTGCTGTTCTTGTTCCCCATTCTTACCAATCATCTCATGAAATGATCTGTTAAAATGAGAAAAGGTACTAAAATTGGTCAATGTGGATGTACTTACCTACCTGTGCCATTCTGTTAATTTTAACAGCTGAAAATTAGCAGTAATCTGGAATTAAAGGCGATGTATTTGACTCCACTTTTTTGGGAAGTCTAAATAAATTTTATGTTCTCTCTCAGAAATGACCAAAGAGGCTCTAGTAGAGAACTCTTAAATAACAACCTTTCTGAAGAAGGTGAATAAGGAGCAGTTGCAACATTTCATAAACCAAAAACCAAAATTAAATTGCTAGGAATAGATTTAAAACATCAAAGGAAATTTTTTTTTCATGCAGCTCGTAGCTAAATTGAGTCACCTTTTGCTGCAAAGAAGTTGCAAGGCAAAAATCGTGAATGAGGTTTAAAAGTAATTTGGCAAGGATATTAGATGATACGAATTCTTAATCTGACCCGAAGCTGCAGGTCTTTTCGTTCCTGTCACTCGTACCCCAATAGCAGAAACTACAGCTGTGTATAACTTGAAGGCACATACTCATATATGCAGTACTACTGGAATACATATACTGTATTGTAGCACAACTTATACCATCCAGATATTGTTTTTAGTACCTTGGCATTTAAGGAAGAAAGAGCATTAAAGTGCAACTTCTACGATTCTTGTTTAATTATAACAAGGTGCAAGTGCACTGAAATGTATCAGTCTCTAAACTTGTACTATTCAAATATCATTATTAGTCTGAATCTATATACAGGCTGTCACTATAATTTAAAAGCAGGCTCCAAGATAAATTCAGACTCATTTCATAAAGGTACATATTTTTTTAACCCATCAGTTTTGTTCTTCAGTCTGCTCTTTCATACTGGTGCATTTGAAATTCAAATGGAGCTGTAGTAGGAAAACATCTCTGTAACTGCTGTTAACTAGAAACACTGAGAAATCCTCGCTGGCGCTCAGCAGGAGGTTTTCATTCGGCCCCTCGGACCAGAACCTCCTTCTCCCCTCGACCACCACCAGGGCTTTTTCTTTAATATGCAGGTGCGGGGCACACTTTTTAAGTAATGAATGAGAACTGCTGAGTGGGGCACAAAAGCTTCCAAATTGAAAAAGTATCCAGTTCATGTTACTGTCTCTGGATGTGCATGCATGTGTGTGCCTGGCACACAATAAATTATCCCTTGTGGCTGAAAAATACCCAGGTACTTACTTGATATAAAAACTGTAAACAATGAAAGTAGGGTTTTTTTTCTATTTAGGCATCAAACTGTCCAATGGAACAAAAAACTGGCAGCATTTAATGTGTATTTTGGGCCACCACTTAATCTTTCTTCATGCTGCTTCTACTTTAATCAACAATCCATCGTGTTAAAGAAGAGTGCACTGGATGAAGGCCAGCAATGAACACAGGCAGTAACATTGCCCTTCCCCTGTCCCTGTAGGACCTGCAGTCCTGCTCCAGGCTGAAGCAGCACCCCACCATGTGAGGGACTCCGAGAACCCTGGTGTCATCACCTACCCGAGAATATCACCCTTGCCTCCATGATTGCCCCACCGAGCCTCTGCAGGGGCAGGAGGGTACGGCGTGGGTTCTTCTTGCCTGGGAAGGGTCCAACCTGTGTTTCACCTGGGCTTTTCTGTCCACCACCGCGGTGGCTGTGGGCTCTTCCACCCACACAGGCGCTGAGGACCGATGCATTGTGACATATCGCACGCTCGACTCTGTGAATGTTCCTGGTGTTAGCCTGGCCAGGCCCCCCGGCAGCTCCTGCAAGCTGTCCTTGGAGAGCTGACTCTAAGCGTGGCCCACATCTGTTTCCATGGGTGCAATGAGTCTGCTGGAGACTGCCCATTGACATGTAAAATGATTTCTCTGTAGGAAGCTAGAGACCCTGACTTTTGGGGTTTCAGCTGCTATTCGCTGCTTCAGAGGGCCTTATCCAAAAAGGTGGCTTCTGGGCACCACTAGTGGCTCTTCAGGGTCCTCTACTCCATGAAAGTGGTCTCAGTGAAGACATGCAGGTCTTTTTGTAGAGTTACTTTTTCTCTGGTTCACACATTAATTTTGTTGAGATTTTTTTTTTTTTTGGTGCTGGCAAAAGATACGGGATAAGAGAGCCTCAGACAACAGTCTGGCTCATGTGTGTGTCGGGGCTGCCTTGATTTCTGCCGATCCTCCAGCTGCTGGTTCCATCTGTTGTCTTCTGCTTTTTCTTTCACTTGTGAACACCTTAGGGCATGAGCCATTTCTATGTGCACAAATCCAAAGGGACCAGTATGGTACAATACAAATCCTCAGTGCTTCAGGAATACATACAATATTAAAAATGCTCAGCAAGAGATTTCCAGTATGTTTCCAACCACATCTGAAATAAGATTTCTAATTAATGAATAATCAAGGAAAGCACAGTGTTCGTTAACACTCTAGTTAAATATACATGGCAACTCTGATTTGTGTACTGAGGCTTTTTTTCTTGTTGCTTTAATAGTTTTTTTTTCCCAGCTGCCCCTAAAGGGCAGTATCTGAGCGTGTGATTGGCGATGCTTGTCCGTACACGCTTCCTGGCAAATGCTGATCTTCTGAGTAAGAACTGAGCTGGTGGACACTGGCTCTGAATCACCAAGGGTTACTTGTTCAACAACATTTTGCTGCTGGCTCCTCCTCTTGACCCTCCAGCTGCTCCTCCCAGTGTGACTTGTCTCCGTCTCTCCTCCTCATCCCAGTCTGCTCTCTCCCATGTCTCACTCCTCCTCCCTTCCCTTTCCCAACAGCTTCTTCCCCAAGCCTTTTGGCCAGCTTGTTTTGTGCTCTGTCATGCCAGAATGCTTCTGCCGGGCATCTCCAGGGCCTGGGCACAGGCTCCTGCTGTCATCTGCAACGGTCATCTGCAATGGTGTACCACACTACCTTGCAACTGGGAGGCAGCATGCACAGACTGGCTTTGTCCTCAAGCCCTTGTCTTCTACATGGAAAAGTGTAGCTGTTTAAAACACCGGTATAGTTGAAGAGGTGTTACACTGGCACAAGCGATGCTGCACTTGTTAGGTGTGCTGATGTTGGTACTGATTTTCATACAGAAAGGGAGATAACCTTCATTTTTCTTGTCTGTCTTTACACTATGCAAACTTCTTCCACAACTGATGGTACGTGTCTCATCATGAAAGTAAAAGAGCACCCTTCTAATTGGCATGGTTATATTTTGTACAGAAAAAGCTTAGTAAGTCACAGGAAGACAAAGGATGGGAAAATATGGCTGCTGTGTCACTGGACTGCAGATTAAACCACATGACTTCAAAATTTGCAGCAGCAACGAGAACAGTAATGTCAATAAAAAGACTTGCTAAAGCGCCTCCGGTTTTGAAGCAGCTGCATGGTGGACAGCAGGACTTCTTCAGGCCTTACAAACAAACTGTCCTGCTGGAGGGGTCTGTTTCTGAGATGGAGGGAGATATGAGGCAACACTGGAGCTGCAGCACATGTTCTGCTTTTTCGACCTGCTTAGACTTGGTAGTTTGTTTTATTTTAAAACAGAGTTTCTAAATGAACAACTGTGATAGCTGGATGCAGCAATCTATGAACAGAAGAATGTATGAACTTGCTGCCAAGGTTTTTGCTGAAAGGCTGGGTTAAAAAAAAACACCCTTATATTCTGCTTCCTGGGATTTATTGGTAGGAGATATTAATGATGTTATTTATTTGGTAGCAATGCCATTGTAGGTGGTGTGAAGAACATAAGGCATGCTAAAGATTTTGCCCTTAATATGTGATTTTCATGCTTCCCAAGGTTTGATTCTGAGGATTGTGCTTTGTCACTACATAGCGTGGTTTTGTTTTGGGTTATTTTTTGCTATCAGAATGAGTACGTTTGTCAGTACTTATGGTAGGTCTGAATTTGGTTTAAAAAAAAAAAAGCCCTGGGGATCTCAGGCAGGTTATTGCTTTATTGGAGAATTTATTGGCTTTGTCTACATTTGAATCACTGCTCTCAGGCTCAAGTTAGGGCAGCGACACTGCAAAATGCATCCAAAATAACAGCCAAATGAATGCTAGTACTACGCTAAGTTCACTTTTCACATGCTACAGATCTCTAACATCACTGTTTCCAGTTGCCAGTCTCTCTGCTGGAGGTTGCCATCCCCATAGCACCTGACTGGGCGTGCCATATATGCCCACCAGGGTGAACAGTGTTTGCTTCAGTCCACAGTGTGGCACCTCAGCTGCAGCTGTGAAGATTTTGGGTTAAGATGCCGGGCTCTGGGCTGGAACAGCTGAGGCGTGGACACATGCTCTTCTGCCATTGCTGCTGCGGAGAGGGGGAGGTCAGGAAATCAAATGTGGGGATTAGTAACGCGATATACCACGGTAGGAAAGTTCACCAGGGCTCATCTGTTGGATCCTGAACGCTTCTGAGAGCATATTCAAAGTCTTTTGCTTTGGTGTGGGGTTTGGGGGCTTTGGTTTTTGGGGTTTTTTGGTGTGTTTTTTCCTTTTTCTTTCTTTTTTTTTTTTTTTTTAATTTCAGTGGACTGAGCTCATCTATGAATTATGTTCCAGTGAGCCATGGTAGAGCTGGCCTGTTCTACCTGGGCTCGTGGAGCAAACTGCAGGAAGACGTTAAGAGGACTAACGGAACTCTGAGGTAGATGACCTGCAGCCACATTAATTATTGATCATGTTAGCAGTTGATGAGTTGTGCTAAATTGATCTGTGGCAAGATAACTTGAATTAAAAGCCACTTAAATATTTAATTCCGGGCTCTTTCTATATGGCAGGAATTTGAATCAAAGTCTACACATGAGTCATGACTGCAATCAAATTTTAGGTAAAGATGAGCTATCAGAATAAAAGGTACTATCTAAATGTAAATTATGATTTATTAGAGGAGAAATCTCTTGCATGTAAACATGTTAATGGAGGACCGGAAAGCTTTCCAGGTGAAATTCTCTAGCTATATAGATGGAGATTTTCTTGTTATTAGTTCAGTTCCTGCATATTTTACTTTAATTAAACCTTGCCGCATCTGAGGTAGTGCACGAGGCGCTGTAGGGAGAGAGAGCGCCTGAAAGCCTGTAGGAAGTGAAGGAGGGCTATTGGCTGAAACTCCATATGTTTGCTGCAGCATTGCAACACTGTACAGCTGGAGCACAGCTTGAGTGAAATGAATCCGTAGATGAGTGGTGAGAGGAAGTAAGGGGGCTGGTTCTGACATTGGAGATGTATATACGTGTGTGTATATATATCAGGCAAAAGAATTTGCTGATGATTCTGCACAAGGGCTTGTGATAGTAGGGGAGGGCTCAGGGAGCCGTTGCCCTGCATGTCAGCCACACCGGTTAAAGTGCCTTTGACAGAGAGATAAGTCCCATTGAATAAAAAGGTCGGCATCTGAAGAAGAGCTGCTCGGACCTCCTCGGCGTGCTCTGATTGTACTGCAATGCCCCACAAACTTTTTGAAGGACTTTCTGGTGTCGTTAATACAGTTTTGAAGGTTGGCACGCCTTCTTGGTTGGCTTAGGTGCCGCAGTGCCAAATAAATCCTTCCCTGGCTTCTCCCAGCCTCTCCACAGAGCAACATCCTTAATGTAAAGCAGGCCTGGTCCTGAAGTAGAAACATGTTTTATTTTGGCATTATAGTGCATACAGGCTAGCGTTATCTGTAGCGAGAAGAGGAGGCTCCTGCCTACTGCAGTTTCTCCCTTCCCTTTCGTCTCACTTCATTCCTCCATGTACCAGAGAGCACTTTGGCAGTTGAGGGTATTTGTCTTGTTTTTTCTCACCCTTCACAAAGGCTGTCCTCTGCTTAACATGCACATTTTTTCCTTTGGAGCCATTTTCCTCCGTAGGCTCCCCGAGCTGGCCAGCCGCCAAACAGTAGGGTGAGCTGCATGAAAAAGCCTTGATCATTGACAGGCTGTCTTACAATTTCTTTCTTGTATTCAAGATGCAGATGGATGTTATTAGAAAGGTTTTTTACTTCGAATGTGCGCGGCTTGTCCACATGCCTGAGATTACTGCTCAATACTCGTATAATGCTTTTCATCCTCAAAAGGGCTTTACAAGCGCCAGCCCTCAGAACGCCCCGGCGAGGTAGGTGTACGCGTTTTGTTATGCGCTTTATAACAAGGAGGGACACATGTCGGTGACTTGTTCAAAGATGTATCACACAGCAAGCATGAAAAAGGAAGGAAATCTTTACACTTTCCTAGTGTTCTTCTGTGATGTTTTCCTGTCTTAAAAAAAAATAAATAATAAGATTTCACCATGGCAGCGTGTTTTTGCATATGAAAGAAGTGATTAGTGACATCAAAAATTAAAATGTATCTCAGGTTAGAGTACTACTAGATAAATACGCAGCATTTCTAAAATTTATGAGGCCAAATTTCCTACTGCACTAAGCTTCAATTAATACAGCAGAACAGGAGCCTAAGGGGATCATCAAAGAGACCCAAGTTTGATAGAAGATTTGGAGCGCTTGCCTCAAACCATACTTCAAAACAGAGGGAAATGATTTTTGGAGGAGTGATGAAAAATGCCTGTCTTCTCAGTTGAAAGGACAGGGCAGAATTTTATTTTTTTTTTCTGCTTTAACTGCAAGATTATAATTAAAGCAGCTACAGTAACAGCAACAGCCCCAGTATGAACTCCCTTCCACTGAAAGCTCTTGTAATATTGTCTCATCTTAGTGAGGGGGCTGGAATAAGCTGTAGCTGTGAAAGGCATCTTTATAATTATGTATTCTCACTGAGCTTTTACTGGCATGACTACGTTGGCATGCTTTACCTTGCACAGACAAGCCAATAAAAGTTTCAAGTGTCGACCAGCATACATAATCTGGCTGGGGCCCAGATAACTCCGTGAGATGAGGTTTCTAAACTAGGTCGGCAAGCCCTTCAAGGGTGCCTAATAATCAGCATTAAGGGTCTTTGCAGCCTCAGTGAGCCTCAGGGCCCCGCTGGAGGAAATTTGCTTGGAAAACAGTAGTCACCTTAGCCCCATAAAGAGTAGTTGATAAGGCTGAGAGATGGTGAGGCACTTGTCCTGGATAAACCAGCAAGGACTGACTGGTAGGAGACTGTAAGCATGAGAATCTGCTTTATAGACGTACACCTTCTTCATGCTTTCTGGGTAAACAGGTTCAGAATAGCCTGTCCAGCTCAAGTCATGAGAAGGGTAAAGCTAGATAGCTTAAAGCTACTGTTTATTTTAATTATGCTCTATCTTCCATCTTCCCTATTTAAACTAAGCTTTGTTTTCTTTTTTTTTTCCCCCACTAAGTAAATAATCGCATAGTTATGTCCAGTGAAAAAAAGAACTCTGCAGCGCTTTGGGAAAGATGTTGAGAATTAATTACTGAACTTTCTGGTGCAGCCGAGAGCACTGTCTTCTCATGCTGCATGCAGTAGAGTGAAGGAGCAGAAGGGAATAAACTAGATCACCAAAAGGGATCCTTACCTGTTTTCCAGAATAACTCTATGTTTGGATCTTATCTCCCTCTTGCTGCTCTGGGAAGGGTTTTCTAGCCCCAGAAACTACTCTGGAGAAAAGGGAAATGTGAGTGCCTGACCACTATACAGTGTTTCAGATGAATTCAGGAAAATGATGGGCAGATAAATTAATGAAAATTATTTTATGGGAAATTATGGCTGGAAAAAGTTATCACATTTTTATGGATTCCATAGCCTTTAATGTCAGCTACCCTATTTTGCTTTATAATCATGTAAGTGAGTACACCTGGGCCAATTAAACTTTTTCAGTTACCTTCAAAAGAGTTCCAAACACCTGCTAGAAGTTGAAGATACCATATGATTTATCCTTAAACATTTGGGGCAGAGATGCTCTACCAAGGCTATGATGTGCCTGCATGGTTTTGATGACAAGACGTATGTCTGCTCCTTGTAAAACCACGAGGTATTTAATTTAATGTCTCAAAGCTATGTAATGCTTTGGATATGTTCAGTACTATTATTCCTCTTTAAAATTTACAAAAACAAAGATTTGCAAGCACTGCAGAATGGGTTCAGGCCACCTGTGGACCAGTTTTTTCAAATGCCATCGCATCTCCATCCACCTGCAAATCCCTTTCTTATTTCCAACAAGACTACCCCTGGAAGCGTCAGGTTTGAAGCTCCCACAAAGTGAAGTGCAACGTGACTCCCATGTGCACAGATCTTTTAAGATCTAACCACAGCAGAAAAATACTTCCCCCAGCTTCAGTGTTGGTCTCCAAGTTCAAATCAACAGATTATTGCTGGTTTCAAAAAAAATATGTGATATTTTTGCTTGAAAGGCCCCTCTTCGCACTTTGGGGATGTGCTGATGTGTGTTTTTAATCAATTGTATTTACATCGCCTAGGAGTATCAACCCACCGTCTGCCTCAGAGGTTTACATATACGGTGAGCGGGGCCCTTACTAAAAATACATTAGTGATGAGTGGGGGTTAAGAACTACGGGTGCTTCAAATAAAACTTCAGAAAGTCTCTTTGAATATAACAAAATATCCACGCAAACACTTAACTTCCGGAGCATTGGTATTATTTTTGGAACACAAGGGACCAAAACAAATTAAAGATGAAATTTTCTCTTGTGTTTCGGCTCCTCTCCTCCACGGCAAGAGGAATCTAACTTCATACCTGAACGCAACAGTAATGCGAAGGCTTGAGGCAAAATTGTTAGCTATTCACATCAATGGAATGAAGTTATACAGCTCACTTCCACCTGAGAGAAGAACCCTTTTAAAAGTTTGTGCGTTGCTAACAAGACACAGATGTCGCCATTGGGCGAACAGGGGCAGATTTGTTTTGTTGTTCGTCACGCACTCCTTCCCAGGGGCACGGCTGAGCGTACGGTAGAGAGGTCTCTCTTTCTGGGGGTTTAAAAAGGTGCATCAGGGCTTTTTTTTTTTTTTAGCTTGAGACCAAAAGGGACATATCCATCCTCTGCCACAACACTGTGAGAGCTCCCTGCAGCCCCGACAGGGATCAGAGCCAAGGAGCAGGTCCTTAGCTGTTTTAAACTAGCAGGATTTTGTTGATCTCATTGAAATAGACGGATTTTATTCAGATGAGGACCTGGACCATACTGCGAGGGTACACCGAGGCAGGAGAAATGATCCACCCTAGCTGGTCCCCGCTTCTTCCTCACGTGGATGCTAATTGCGCACGAACAAGAGCATGTGGATGCCAATCCCCACCCTCCAGCTCACGTGCAGGAGAATGCTTCTGAAGTATTTCAAGACTTCCTTATCCCGAGGACTGAATGCACCGAGCTGTCTCCATTCCAGCCAGGTGGAGCTGAAGGAAGAGAAACAAAAATTAAATATGGATAACAGGAGTGTGCTTGTTCTGGTAGTGTACGGGGCTCTTCTCATGCCAGTCAGATGCCAGCGTATGTCAGCAGTCTTTTTAAGTTGCTAATAGCACAAAAAAGGGAAAATTCCTTGCAAAGAGCTTCCCCCTGACAAAATCTTTAAGAATTCGCATGTTTTTCAGAAATGTACATCTTCCGAAGAGTCACTTGATTTCCCACAAAATGCTAATCTCAGCTACCTCTTTCTGTACAATTGCTTCCCACATTTCAGTTTCTCTTCCTGACTTAGAAAACACATTTACAAGATATCAGCTGCAGATCTTCATTGGCAACTTCCCCATGCTAGTTGCTCTGCTAAGTGCAGCAACAATGAGAAGCAATTTTTTTTAAACTTTTTTTTTTTTTCCTTAAAGATTTGTTCTGGAAATGAAAAGTGAACGAGGCAGCAGGTTCCCATGTTTTTTCCAGCGGTGGTACAACAAGGCAATGGTGGATGTTCTCAGCACAGATCAGTTGTTACACGAGTAGGAAGACACTGTTTACCACAGCTAGCTGCTGAATGTTGAAAGAGTATTATAAGTATCTGCTTCAGAAATGAAATGAATGGTGAAATTAACACAAACTGAGGGACAGGGATAATTTATTGCTCTCTGTCTTAAATATAGATCTAGGTAGCACAAGGAACACACTGTGTGAACTTCTACCCCACAGTTAGTGAGTGTTTACCTGCGCAGTGCTGCTTATTTTTGCCTGTTTCTTCAGGTCTCTATTTTTGTATTAGTCAAGGATTTCTTGCTCCAACTTAATTTAATGCTTGAATTTATCATTGTGCATTTGTACAGAAGCTGAAAGTGGAAATAGGGATCTCTTTGTATTAAGTTCTTTACAAAAAGAAAGGTATGGAAAGTCTTAATTTTCACTGTTGACATTACTGGTGGTTGTAGAGTCTGTGTGAAACAAACTTGGTCATAACAATGTTTTGAACACAAACTTTTTTTCTGTGATCTGCGAATAAGAGTATTCTTGGACTACAGATGCAGTGAAGAGCTCTGCACCCATAAGGTTAGGCATATTGTCATTAACTTGTCTGGAGCGATCAGGATGATTCCACGATAAGCTTAGATCGCCGTGGTAGCTTACCTCAGTGCTGATGTATCTGGAACGTGCTTTCTTGGGATAAGGCAAAATTAGATTTTAATGCTGTTTTATTCCAGGTACTGGATGATTTCTTCCTGGAAAAATAAATGGAACATAAGCTGATGGAGTGTGGTATCACTGATTTGTAAGTAACAAAAATATTAACTTTTCTAGCATTTACTGAACTTGAAGTTGATTCTATCTGTTTAAATTGGTACCTAGTACTTGTCACATTATGATATAGGTGTGAATATGCTTTGCCAGGATATGTATGCACAGCACAGAAACATTCACTGAAGTTCACACCCACACATCCCCATATGCTTTGAACAGATCTAAACGGTGACTGAAGGATGAAGAAGGCTGAACCGCATAAACATTATACACAATGACTATTAATTTCAAAGCAAGGGAATAATTTATAAAGGTTGTTAGGAAGCAATGTAAATGCAAATGCTTTTCTAATAAGCACCGGCAGTATCATGTTGGAACATATTTGTGATGCAGTAGAGCGTGTTAAAGTGAGCGGGGAAGAGCACGGACGATTCCTGTGGAAGATGGTGACAAGAGTAAAGAGGTGAAAGCTGATGGGAATGTGGCATTCGGCGACTCAGTCCAAGGAGTAGTTCCAGCACGGGCTGACTTAGCAGCGCAGGAAGCAGTGCTTGGTGGCTAAGCGAGGACAGGCAATATCTGGAATAATTAATCAATAATTCATTACGGAAAAATGCTACCAGCTGTAAACTTAATTTGTAGAATAATGCCCCGCAGTAATGCCAAAAGTTATAAATATATTCATATTTTTTGAAACAGCTAGTACAGACCGAAGCCAAACACTTCAATCATGTATATTATATCATTGAAGCTGACTTTTTTAAAAAGATTAACACGATGGTAGACAGTGAAAATCAGGCAATCAGTCCAGAATCCCAATATTGAAAATAGCACATTTGGAGTGAAAGGTCTTAATAACAATGTTAACAAGAAATTTTTCTCTTATAAATATTTCATATCTTTGTGCAGGAATAAAATTCCTACCTCCTATGTGTTTCATTTTCCTTGAAGAGCTTTACATGTTTTATTTATCATTCTGCATGATCTACTAGATAACTTTATCATCTTCTAGTGTTTTAAGAAAAGCAGTATCGTTGGATATTAATGATCATCTGGCTATCTATCATTAGTATGTATGAGTTAAATTCGTTCAAAGACTTGGCCAGCTTTGAATAAACAGTAATTCTGTCTAGATTGATTTCTAGACAATTTCCCCTTTTCATACTTCGGCACAATCATGTAATGTTTGGGTTGTAGAAACTTCAAAAGATTATTTTAAACAACTCAATTACAATTATTTTAGAAAGAGTAAGTTTGTCTTTTCTTTTAGGAAATATATTGGTTTAGAATCAAAACACCAAAATGTAACTTTGGGCTTTAATTTGTTCAGTAAAGAAAACTGTGAATAAGTGAATAAGAGCAAAACATTTTTTCCTTAGTTGGGATGCTATTTACTGAAATTTAATATTAGAAATATATGTGACACTGAATATATAGTTCACGAAACTGTGTTATGATATACTTTCAACAGCTGAAATTGCTCCTATGTATATCCTGCCCATAATAGATCGTGGATGACTATTTGGAAAGGAGTAGAGTGCATTTTTTAACCTATCTATCCTACGATTCAGAAAGTGTCATCTACCTAAAAGGACCCCGTTTTCAGTCCGTCCAATACCTTTGCCACTGTGTAACGGGTGCAATTCAAGAACCACCGCAGGGCACCCCTCCGTGCTGGCAGCCTGTACTGGAGCATACCCGCACTGACTTGCTGCTGTGTGCTTTGCACCATCCCACCAAAACATCCTCTTTCACTACATGCCCTGATAATGACAAAAGATGCTATTTGACTGTTTCTGTGTCTGTAGGTAATTTTCCGTTTAAAAAAAAACACCTCAAAATGCTTTTGGTGTTATTAGTAACAGCACTTTGCAGTGCTTTCCTTGTATCTCAGAATACTTTACCTAAGAAGTTGAGTCGATACTTTTGTGCCTCTCTTCACAGAAGGAGAAGCAGATGATGTTGAAGAAAGGTCCTGAGCACCCCTTTCCCAGTGGAGGTACCAGGACAGCAGGCTCACTATCATCTCCCATCATCGCTGCCACTCCTGAGAGAGAAGGGGCACACCTGTATCATGGCCACAGGCACAAATTAAGCTTGTGTAGATGTACCTGAGCTTACTTCGGAAGTACAGGCTTGACCTTCAAGAGTTCCTGCTGATTTGTTCTGTGTTATGTAGCATAGGGGGCCACCATGCATTACTGCACCTCCCAGGTGCTTCTGCAATACAGATTTCTGCCACCTTTCCTTCTGCCTGGGCACCTTGATCAGTGCAGCTGAAGGGAACGCCGTCTGGGCTGTGAATTCCTCTCCAACGACCGGGTAAATACTTGGACAGTATGTACACACAACGACCATGTAAATACTTGGACTCGGACAGCTGGTCCCTGAGCTGCCGTTGCTGGTATTAAACTGAGTAGTTAAAGCCAGTTTGCATACATTTGCAGTTACAGCAGAAGTCGAATGATACATATTCCCAAATGTAGCTATGCAAAGAGTGGTAAATTCTGCATAAATGTATGAAATGCATTATAGTAGTCACAAATTCTTCTCTTTCTGTTTTTAAGAAAAAACAAAAGACAAATTTTGCTTTATGCCACAGGCCAAACTCTCTTTTATAACGTATTGAATTTTGCACTGCCCTGTAAGAACAAAAGGACCATAAACTGATGGTAAAGATTCAAGAATTACTTCAGCATGGGCTGCGTTAACTTACTGCTACCTTTCTGTCCCACCCTCTGGTTCAGGGCTGCGGGGTGGTAGTTACATACTGTGCCTGTACACTAGTGATTGCTAGTTGACAAAGCCACATAACTAGAAGATGTTATGTAAAAAAAACCCAAACAACACCCCCCCCCAAACAAGCAAACAAAAAACCCCCACATGCCCTTCATGATGTTGTAAAAGATTATAAAAACTGGAGTTGCAAATGGCAATATTCCCAGCCATGTATAAATCCCAAAAGGTGAGAGACAGCGTTCTTGGAAATGTTGCCATCCCGAAAGACAGAGCACAGAGGCTAATCTTGTTCAAAGGAGATAGTGTCCCCTCAGTAGAGGCCTTACTTGTACCTGAAATCATTCATCTTTGACTCAAAATCCAATAAAATTGGCTTCCGCCCAGCCCAGTGGCGATGGCTACTGTTCTCAAGGTCAGCTCCGGAGTGGTTTGCCAGGCCCATACCTCCGTTCTCCTCTACTGTCCACTTCCACGAATGGTTATGAAAGTAACTTTTTATGGTTGCTGAGGAGGTGCCAGGAGAGATCTGGGAAGGAGACGGGCAGTTCTGAGGGCTGGAGCTCGGCCGCGTGAATCTGCTTCAGCTGCCACGCCGCCTCCAGAAGATAGATGAAGACGAGTGTTTATCCAAAGAAAGGGGATAAAAGGACATCCATGGGTTTATATACATACTGACTGCATATAAACTCCCCAAAGAGGCAATGTTGTGTTTCCCCAGCAGGGCAGGCCAGCCTCTCCTGAGCGAACCAGGCGGTTGAGCGTGGGTGACTGATAACTGGTGTCACGAATTAAAAGCTGTGTGGCTAATTCAAGTGCAAGCCTCTCAAAGTGAGAGTATCTTTTTTAAAAATAAGGGTTAGCAAATAGCTCACAGAAATGCTGAATTTGTTTCCTTGGCATTTTAGTAACCATTTGACCTGACCATTTCAATTTATCCCTTAAAAGAAACAGAGACATTCAGGAAGGCAGAAACTGTGTATTTCAAAGGCAAAATACTTTACTAAAACACTTTAACATAGTGCTTAGTTACAGCTATCCAAAAGGATATTATGCTGAGCTGTCATATTTTGAGTTGCAGCCTTTTCATATCGCTGAAATACCAATACTGTATGTACTGCATGCAATGTACACATTTAACTCTTGGTTTCCTAGTCTAATATGGGGAAAGAAACCTATGTAACGTAATGTAATAACATGTGCAAACACCACTCCCCACCACCCCCCAGCCAAATCCATTGTAAATCAGGCTGCACAATGTAGCCTGAGGAATAACCAAAAAGCAAATGCAAAATGAATGGCAGGTCCTGGTATATATGTGTATTCTAAACCAAACTGATTTACTGTCGAAGTTAGAAAACAGGAAAGACTAAGAGAAGGTGAAATTTGCAAAAACGTTTGATGCTGTAAATTATTTTTTGTTCAATATTTGCATGAAAAATAGGGGTTCCCAGAGACAATCGGATGTGTTCTCTAATAATTATTGTCCTTATTCTGTATCTTGATGATTATTTGCTGGTTTTTTCCTATTCAGATGTAAGAACTACTCTAATTTGAGCTAGAAAAAAACCCAGCATAAAGGACAGACTTGTATCCACCATGGAGAACATAAACAATCAGAAGCATCTGCATCATAGAAATATGTTGCTTACAGACACTAAAAAGGTGTTAATGCAACATTTTCCTAAACATTATTAAGAAATTGTTGAATGTATTTGTACATAATTCTCTAGCTTTCATTCATTCCCACTTCTAAGACCTCATGTGGCACGTGGTAGGCCTTTGACATACATCTGTAACCATCGAGATTTGTTACACTAATCAGAGTACAGTTGGAGCCCCCAAAATCCCGTCGGCTGAAGCTAAATATCACTGTGAATCACAGGTATCATGTTACCAGATAACACAACAAAAAATTAATCAGAGCGAAACCCTTCACTTGATGCTGGTACAGCTAATAGGTCTGAAATGAAAGGTAATTGCGTATTAAAATAGAGTGGGTAGCTCTGTTTTGATGTAGAGATATGAAGATGTCAGGCAAGCTAGTCTGTAGCAGGAGGGAATGGGTGCCCTGAAGTGATTGAGGAGCGGAGCCCAGGAGAGCATTCCTTGCATTCCTGCGGCATTCGCCCTATACATATGCCCCACAAAAAAAAGGGAATCTTAGCACTCCGGGTTGGTGAGCTGAGCTTCAGAAAAGCTGGCGCTTTCCCATAGCTGCAGGCTTGATTAATTTGAAGAAATGATACTCTCTGGATGATGAATGTGAGGCATATTTAAAACTGCTAATTTTTTTAGGGCAAAGGACATTACATTTTCAATCTGTTAGTTAAAAAAAAATAAATAATTCCCCATAAGGACTATTAATAAGCACTGACAAGCAAGATGTAGATGGGATGTGGAGCCCTCCCTCGTCTTTTCCCATGGTCTGTCCAGAATTATCGGTATTAGCTGCAAAAATATTTTGCTGACACATACGAGCGGGATTAGCCCAAAGAGTTATCTTTGTTAATGAGCCACATGAAGAAATTCAGTAGGTTTAGCAGATTATTGTCTGAAGACGCAGCCTGTTTGAGAGCCACGTATGTCCAAAGGCGTAAGATTTTGTCTCCTGAGGCTGGCAGTGTATGTCATGTAAGAAATAAAAACGGTTATCCCTGTGAATTTTTGCAAATAAAAAATACAAATAAAAATTACACTGTGATTAAAATGTGCAAACCCCTGCTAGTGACTGGAAATCAAACAGATTTCTTAACATTGACATTGTTTACATTGCGTGATCCATATCAGCGAAGGGTACACATCGCTTGTACAAGCAAATACATTAATAGTATTACACTACCGCTAATGGCATATTAATAATACTTCCATGCTTCGTATTTGTCAAGCTGCTGCTGAGACACGCTCGGTGTCGTGGTAAACAAAGAAAATCAGCCATGTTGCAAGACCTTTACTCTTTAAAAACTTATGTTCGCTTGAGAAGAAGAAGCAGCAGCAGCCGCTGCTAGATAACCCCCAGGAAAAAAAAAAAGGGTTTTAAATTAAAAGATTTCACACCCTCCCCTTCCTCCTTTTTTTCTTTTTTAATCCCATGCAAGCAGCGACAGAGGGGACGATATGGATTACTCTGGAGAAGAGTGACAACAGGTGGCCTTCCCCCAGAGCAGGGAGCCACCAGATCCAGCAGATCAAGTCTTTTCATTTTTTTCTTTTCTTTTCTTTTTTTCCGTTGGTTTTAGGGTTGGTTTTTTTTTGTTGTTGTTTAACGGTCCACCTTGCTCCTCACCAAACACCCGCCACCGAGGCTGCCACGATGCGCGACCCTCGGGGACCACGGCGACAGCCGGTCAAGCTTCTGGGGTTCTTTTTTTTAGGGTGAGAAACGACAGGGATGGCTTTTTGGGGGAAGGATGCTGAAGAAAATGATGACAATGGGGGGGGCG